>SJYC01105679.1:0-10225 GCA_006408675.1 Madoqua kirkii | reverse complement strand
TTGAAAAATATTTGTTTAATCAAGGTTTGAACATTACATTATCCAAAATATTAATATTTTATTTTGTCCATGACGTTATGATGATATTATTATAAAGAGGAAAGAGATAAAAGGGAGAAATGTGCTGACATTAAAGAAGGAAGAAAAAAAATAACATGTAGCAATTGTTTAGGAAGAGAAAGGCAAATAAGAAAAAAATAAAATATTCTGTGTGATGGAAAATGAGAAAAAGAACTGTACACTGTAAACATTTTTGTTTAAAGCAGAAGAAAATCCCTATTCTACATGATTATCGCAAAGCTTTTCCATATGCGGAATGTGTCAGCTGATTAATCCTGGCATTTTTGCCATAAGAAATAAGAATCCATGTAAAGAATAAGAAGATCAGGCCATTTGACTATAAATTCATTGCAGCAAGTGCAGAAGCTTCTATCAAGCATTAAAGCCTTTGAAAGACTTTGAGACCTTGCCATGGCTGACATGCACCATCAAGAGTAAATGTTAACAGACTGTCACCCCTAGCCTAGATTGATTCAGCCTCACTTTTTACTTTTAAGGCGAAAAGATGAGGGACTCAGGATCCTTTATACACTCTGTCAATAGTCTATTTCTCTCTAGATACCTGGGCTTTTTAACAAACATATGAGTGCATCTATGGTGGGTCTTTAAACATAAAAACACTTTTTATGTTGCATTGGTTTGAAAGCGCATACTTAGAAAATTTTATCAGATGGCTTCTGTTTCCTGACAAGATCACATGAAAAAGGCATATTACTTTATGTCACTCAAAAAGCAATGTATACTTTGTAAAACATGTATAAATCCAGAAAACTGAATATATAACAGAAGAGCATATGGGATTTGTATGAGACAAGAACTAGATTCTAAATGACAGTTGGATGATAGCTCACTTTAGGTTTTACCATTTGATCCTGCTGCTCGTCCTTACATAAATGAAAATATACTTTGCATTTCTACTTTTAGCTATAAATATTTTTAGTTTTAAATGTTATGACAAAAAAATGATATATCTTTAAGTATTCAACAATTCAGAAAAAGAGAAGGCTTGATGTCTTAATTCAAATATGAGTCAAATGCAGAGTTATCTTAGGTTGATATTAAAGAATTATCTGTAATTTGTGTTCATCAACCCACTCCAGTATTCTTGCCTGGAAAATCCCATGGACAGAGGAGCCTAGCTGGCTACTGTCCATGGGGTTGCAAAGAGTTGGACATGACTGAGCGACTTCACTTCAGTTTCTGTTATCTGGATAAAATTCTAACTGCTTCAAAGTCTTTGAACTTTCTAATTTTTCTCCTTGGAAAATCATCCCCAAGATACCTTTTGGGCTTACTGCATTGTTTCATTCCAGTTTTTACCAGAATATCTTCCTTGACCATCCTATCTAAAGTAATTTTCTTCTACTCATCCTTCATTTGTTCTTTATATCTTTATTCTGTTTTGTGTTTGTTTGTTTGTTTTTAAGCAGCAACCATTCACCAGATTATATATAGTTAGGATGCTTCTCTGGAGAAGGTAACAGCAACCCACTCCAGTACTCTTGCCTGGAAAATCCCATGGATGGAGGAGCCTGCTAGGCTGCAGTCCATGGGGTCACTAAGAGTTGGGCACAACTGAATGACTTCACTTTCACATTTCACTTTCATGCATTGGAGAAGGAAATGGTAACCCACTCGAGTATTCTTGCCTGGAGAATCCCAGGGACAGAGGGGCCTGGTGGCTGCCATCTATGGGGTCGCACAGAGTCGGACACAACTGAAGTGACTTAGCAGCAGCAGCAGAATGCTTTTCTAATCTTTCTTGCCCTCCTCTTCCTGTCAGTATATTCTATTTTTTGCTCAACAAAAAGAGGACATAGCATACAAGAGGTTTTCAATAAACATTTGTTCAATGAATGGATTTTAGCAGATAAGTTTGATAATTTCATAAACTTTTATAGAGAGAGAGAACAACTGACCAACTTCCCAAGTCCAGTACCCATGCTTTTTAAACTTCAAGCTTTCACTGCATGGTGATATTCTTGCTCATTTTACTTGCTTAGACCTTTACAAGCCATCTTGAAACTACAAGACACTTGAGAATCCGTAGAAAGAGGCATAGGTAAAACATACACAATAGATTTTCATACAGTATAGGTAATTTTATTCTGAGAAAGAACAAATTATCTATATTTTACAGTTTAAATATAATCATTGTTAATATATTACAGAGTATTATACATAATGATTTTATTTCCCTTCCCTTCACTGGTTCAATGAATACTCAGGTGATAGCTTAGGCCAAGTGAGCATCCAACAACTGAAACCCAATAAAAGCAGTGACCTACATTTCTAGTGATTTCCATCTCAAATATAATTTTTTGAGTTTCACAGGTCTTATTACTGCTATCAACACTTTTATTTTTTTCTGTCATAGTAGAACAAAATAAAATGTTCATTAATTTTTTAGAAAAAGTTGACATATTGAAATTAAATGGTTGTCTTGAAAGCAGCCTCATTAGACATGATACACAAATTGTACTTATAGTTGAAATGGTCAGATACTGAATTAGGTAATTCACAAATTTAACTAACCTGTATAAGAAAGCAATATTTAATATTCTTATGCAAACCTTTCTCATCAAGTAGTTCTTAGGTAAATTATAAAGCACAATAATGTTTTTATAAGAATGTTGGACTTTGAACAGAGATAAACTTGATAAACTTGCTAAAGACTAAACTTTATCTTCCAAATTTGACCTTATTAAACTCCAGATTTCTTAAAATTTTTAGTCTCTGAAAACCCAAAACTCTATTCTCTCTCAGATTCTGTGAACTGAATAAGCCCCTGTAGCCACTAATAGCTCTGACAATATATGGCCTTAGGCATAAGCATTTCTGTTAGTGGGAGGTATCTTTTGAAAAGCTCCTGAACATGCCACTTACCTCCCTTTGGCATAAGTGTTTAATTAGCTGCTTACCCATCACTCTTATCAAACTTTGTTTCTTTCAAGTCCTTTAGAGACCCAGAAAGAACTATTTTTACTTGTATTGGATCCATGGCAACGCTGTCCGCACTGTCTTTTTTCAGAGGAAAGAAACAGATGAAGAAATACATATAGTATCTGAATCTTCATTCATTGATTCACTCATCCATTCAATCATGAAAAAGTTATTAAATATAATAATGAATAGCACTGACTAGTATTTGTATGAAGTACTATTAAGCATTATCTCACAATATTGACACCAAGACCAAGAAGTAGACAAGAATATTCTCTCTTTTATAGACAGATAGTGAAACCCCCATGGTTTAGAGACAAAGATAGAATTAATATTTGTACCCAAGCTGCTTGATTCTAAAATCTGTTTTCTTAATCTGTATGTTATATTGAATAATACTGATTAGAAGATATTAAAAATATATAATACATTCTTTTTAAAATAGAAAAGAAATATTAAGATAAGTAATATACAAAGGATATAAAACTTTGTAAAGCATTATAATGTGGTAATGCACATCTGGGGACACACTTATAATGTATTTTCTTGGGGAAAATAAAAACAAGTGAAGTAGAATTAAATATGGCTTCTTTAGAAAAATACAAGTAGAAATGAATGATGCAGGAATGGTAAAAAAGTAACTTTATATAATCATAAGATTTATACATATGGACAGTCACTCAAGAATTTATTTAGTTTACCAAGTATTAGAGTGATCTTTTCAAGAAAATTGGAGATATCAAGGGAATATTTCATATAAGGATGGGTACAATAAAGGGCAGAAATCATAAGGACCTAACAGAAGCAAAAAAGACTAAGAAGAGGTAGCAAGAATACACAGAAGAACTGTACAAAAAAGGTCTTAATGACTTGGATAAACATGATAATGTGGTCACTCACCTACAGTCAGACATCCTGGAGTACAAAGTCAAGTGGGCCTTAGGAAGCATTACTACAAACAAAGCGAGTGGTGATAGAATTCCAGGTGACCTATTTAAATATTTAAAAGATGATGCTGTTGAAGTGCTACACTCAATATGTCCTAACTTGAAAAACTCAGCATGACCGCAGGACTGGAAAAAGTTAGTTTTCATTCCAATCCCCAAAAAAGACAATGACAAAGAATGTTCAACTACCCTGCAATTGCACTCATTTCACATGCTAGCCAACAGTGCTCAAAATCTTTCAAGCTAGGCTTCAGCAGCACATGAACTGAGAATTTCCAGATGTACAAGCTGGGTTTAGAAAAGGGCAAAGAACCAGAGATCAAATTTCTAACATTCGTTGGATCATAGAGAAAGAAACAGAATTCCAGATAAACATCTGCTTCCTTGACTACACTAAAGTCTTTGACTGTGGATAACAGCAAACTGTGGACAATTCTTCAAGAGTTGAGAATGCCAGACCACCATACCTGTCTCCTGAGAAACCTGTATGCAGTCAAGAAGCAGCAGTTAAAACCAGACATGGAACAACTGACTGGTTCAAAATTGAGAATAGAGTACATCAAGGTTATATATTGTCACCTGGCTTATTTAACTTATATGCAGAGTACATCATGTAAAATGCTGGGTTAGATGAATCACAAGTTGAAATCAAGATTGCTAGGAGAGCTATCAACAACCTCAAGCATTCCAACTCTGTGCAACCCCATGGACTGTAGCCCACGAGGTTTCTCTGTCCACGGAGATTCTCCAGGCAAGAATACTAAAGTGGGTTGCCATGCCCTTCTCCAGGGGATCTTACCAACCCAGGGATCAAACCCAGGTCTCCTGCATTGCAGGCAGATTCTTTACTGTCTGAGCCACCAAAGAAGCCCAAACATACAGAAGATACCATTCTAGAGCAGAAAGGGAAGAAGAGCTAAAGAGACTTCTGATGAGAGTGAAAGAGGAGAGTGAAAAAGCTGGCTTTAAACTTAACATTCAAAAAACTAAAATCATGACATCCGGTCCCACCACTTCATGGCTACTAGTTGGGAAAAATGTTGAAACAGCCACAGACTTTATTTTCTTGGGCTCCAAAATCACCATGGATGATGACAGCAGCCATGAAATTAAAAGATGCTTCCTCCTTGGAAGGAAAGCTATGACAAACCTAGAGAGTGTATTAAAAAGCAGAGACAAAGTCCGTATACTCAGAGGTATGGTTTTTGCAGTAGTCATGTATGGATGAGTGCAATAGACCATAAAAAAGGAATGAGCACCAAATAATTGATGCTTTCAAACTGTAATACTGGAGAAGACTCTTGAGAGTACCTCGGACAGCCAGGAGATCAAACCAGTCAGTGCTAAAGGAAATCAACCCTGAATATTCATTGGAACAACTGAAGCTCCTATACTTTGGTCACCTGATGTGAAGAGTCGACTCATTGGAAAAGACCCCGATCCTGGGAAAGATAAGAGACAGGAGGAGAAAGGGACAAAGAAGATGAGATGATTGGATAGCATCATTAACTCAAATGGCATGAGTTTGAGCATACTCCACGAGATAACAAAGGACAGGGAAGCCTGGCATGCTGCAGTCCACAGAGCTGCAAAGAGTCTGACACAACTTAGAGCCTGAACAGTAACAACAAAGTGCCAGGCACTATTCTAGGCACTGGCCACATAGCTCTGACTAAGAGGATAAGGTCTCTGCCATTAGAGAGTTCACTTTTGTTTCAGATAATGGTAAACACTATGGAGCAAAAGAGATCAGAGGCTGGAGGTTAGAGGAAGACGTCCAGAACATGCTGCTGTTTTAAATCCAAATGAGATGAATGAAGAGGGATGGATATATGAAAGTCAAAGAGGTAAGCAAGCCACAACAATAATCTCAGGTGTCAAGAACAGAGTGAATGATGGCAAAAATGACAGAAGAATTGGGAGAGGCAGAGCAGAGGCCAAGTCATAGGGTGCCTCAAAGGCTAGAATAGTGAGAATTTTTCTGTCATGGAAATTCACTGAGCTACAGAGGATATGATCTCAGTTTCTGGAAAATCACTGTGGCTAATGTAAGGGATGGGGGTGGTATAGAAGCAATAAGACTGAATAGAAGCCTACTGCGGAAGTGGAGGGGAAATTTAATGTTGGTTTAGATTGGCAGATCATGATCAGTGATGAGAACTGGTAAGCTTTTGGATATATTTTAGAAATAGAATTGACATAGTTTGTTGATAGGCTGAATATAGATGTACATGTGAATTTGAAAAGAAAGATGAATTGAGTTCTAGATTTTTGGCTTAAGAATTAGGCAGTAACATTTACTGAGAGGGCAAATAGTATAGATCAGGGAGATTTTCAAAAATCTTGATTTGGAAGTGTGAATTTTGAGATATTGAGTTGACATATTATTGTAGAACTCTGGACAGAAGTTATGGCTGGAGATAAATGTTTAGTAATCATAGTACATGGCTTCCCTGGTGCCTCAGACAGTAAAGAATCTGTCTGCAATGCCAGAAACTTGGGTTCGATCCCTGGGCTGAGAAGACCCCATGGAAAAGGAAATGGCTACCCCCTCTAGTTTTCTTGCCTGGAGAATCCCCACAGACAGAGGAGCCTGGCAGGCTACAGTCCATGGAGTTGCAAAGAGTTAGACACTACTGAGTCTACAACACTGGAGTCATAGTATATAGATGACATGGTAATAGATGCCATCACAGAAGAGCAGTGGTTAAAAAGAGATGAGAAGATGGTGTAGGTCACAGAGAGATAACATGTGAATTGAAAGGATCAGAAGGAGGATAAGCTAAAATTTTCTTTAAAAATACTTTATCACACTGATTTAAAAGTTTGAAAATGTAAAAAGTTTGTAGATTCTTTGGAGTAATTACCCTAGATTTTTTGCATTCAGTTTTAGAAGGGACACAAAGTTGTATAATTACCTTTAAAATTATTACAAAAATATATTCTGACATTTCATCATTAAAGCCAGATTAGGACACAGGTCCAAGGATCATAGTGCCATTAGAACATAAAATAACAATAGTTGTAGCAAAAGAAAATATAATTTACTGACTTCTTACTATATTTCGAGCAGTGTGTAAGCTTCTTTACACGCATTGTTATTGTTTAGTTGCTGAGTTGTAACTGAATCTTTTGAGACTCCTCTGTCCATGGGATTTCTCAGGCAAGAATACTGGAATGAGTTGCCATTTCCTTCTCCAGGGGTTGTTCCCGACCCAGGCTTTGAAACTGTTTCTCTTGCATTGGCAGATGGATTCTTTACCACTGAGCCCCAGAGAAGCCCCTTTATGTAGATTATAATATCTATTTACTTTCCACAAAAGCCCCTTGGAAAAAATTGCATAATCTTTTAATAAAGCATCTGAGTTTCAGAGAATTCAAGGACATGTCCAACATCACACAGTATTTAAAACTGTAAGTTTGGTCATTCCCAGAGTCAATCTGATATTATCAGCAGTGTAAGAATTTTGCTTTAAGATTGGTCCCTTTAGAAGGTGTTAAAAGTCTTTACTGTCTTCAGAGCGAGTCTCCGTACGTATTCTTTCCTGTAGTAGCTGTACTGGCAGTAACCAGACTGTCGCCATATTGAGTAGTTATTTACACTGAACGACATGAATGTGCAGCAAAACTACCAGTGTTCAAACTCCAGCTTTATCTCTGGCTAGCTATCTGATCTTGAGAAAGTTATTTTAACTGTTACTGCTTCCATTTCCTCAGCTGTAAAATGAGGAGGATACTTATTCATATATTGTTAGATTGTTAGGAGGCTTTAATAAGGTAAAATATGTTCAGAAGAGTACTGGTATAGAGGCTCTATATAAATGTTATAATCATAGCATAATTGTAATCATCATCATTATTACTCTGGAAGAGATTTTATTACTACTCAAAAGATATATAAAAAGAAAATAATGAATATAAAATAATTATTCAAAAATTCTTTATGTACATATGAACAATTTTTAACTTGTCTCAATGAACATTTTAGTAATATACAAATAATATGCTATTATTGAGTTAATTATAGAATGACTTTAGATATGCTATCGCCGCCAAGTTATCCTTTTATGTTGTCTAATTCTTTTTTTGTGTGCTATAGAAAGTTTTTGTGCTATAGGAAGACAATTTTCATGGTTCTTTTGAGTTTTAAAGCATAATATGATTTGATTATGTTTGCAAGTCTAATATCTATGTTATTGATGACCTTTTCGCTTATTTTAATCCCTTGCATTAGAATTAACTTCCTCTCATGGATTGCTTTACTTTCAGTACCCTGTGGTGGAATTTTAACTAAGCGCAAAGGGACTATTTTGTCTCCTGGATACCCTGAGCCTTATGACAACAATCTGAATTGTGTGTGGAAGATCACAGTGCCAGAGGGCGCTGGCATTCAAGTAAGAATATTTAAATTTTTCTTCTTTTCATTGTATATTTGAAGTTAATCTTTTCAGAAATGACAGGACACACGTAATTTCTAGAATTTCATCCAGTGCTTTTGACTTGCATGGCTGAATTTTGAAAAAAATATGTGCGTGTTCAGGCACTCGGTTGAGTCCGATTCTTTGTGACCCTGTGGACTGTAGCCCGCTAGGGTCCTCTGTCCATGGAATTTTCCAGGCAAGAATACTGGAGTGGGTTGCCATTTCCTCCTCCAGGGTATCTTCCTGACCCAGAGATTGAACCCACATCCCGTGTGGCTCCTGCATTGCAGGTGGATTCTTTACATGCTGAGCCATCAGGGAAGCCATAAAGAAAGATACTTAACATTAATTTTTTTCACCTGCTGCTGCTGCTAAGTCGCTTCAGTTGTGTCCGACTCTGTGCGACCCAATAGATGGCAGCCCACCAGGCCCTCCGTCCTGGGATTCTCCAGGCAAGAATACTGAAGTGGGTTGCCATTTCCTTCTCCATTTTTCACTTACAAGTAACAGAAAACCAATTCATGACTGCATAAACAGTAAGAAAAATATGTTGCTCCAAATAACATTGAATCTTTGAGTAAGATGCTTTAAGCATTTTTTATTGCAAAGGTTCAGTTGTATCATTCCTGACCCAGGTTTTTTCCATCTCTGTCCTGCAATACTTAGCATATTAGCTTAGTTCTTTGACTTCCTCTCTCATGGTCTTGAGATAGGCATAACAGTATTTCTTAGCAATGGATGGAATGGACTATTTCTATGTTATGTTCTTTTATAATGACTGAGAACTTTTCATAAACTTTCCAGCAGACTTTCCATTCTCTCCTTTGACCAAATTTCAATCACATCCATTCCTAAGTCATTCACTGGACAATAGCAAAAGACTTACTATGATTTGGCTTTGAAAAAATCAAGATTAGTTGTCTGGATCTGGCAAGGGACTTATCCTTCTCTGATGTACACAGCTCTCACTCAGTTGAACAAAATTGTTCTCTGTCAGCAAGGAAGAAGAATACTATTCTACAGACAGTCAACAGTATCTACTCTAGTACTTCAATTGTGACCATTTTGTATGGGGAGCATTTTGACCAGCTACTCTGTTTGAGAAGAACATTGTTTCTGGGCAAGTAGATAGCCTTTTACTGCTGAGTCAGTGCTTATCCCATGGAACATAATTAAATTTCACAGAACATTACAGAGACTATATTTCATGTGTGGATGTGAGAGTTGGACCATAAAGAAAGCTGAGCACCACCGAATAATTGATGCTTTTGAACTCTGGTGTTAGAGAAGATTCCAGACAGGCCCTGGGACAGCAAAGTTATCAAATCAGTCAATCCTAAAGGAAATCAGTCCTGCATATTCATTGGAAGGACTGATGGTTGAAGCTGAAGTTCCAAAACTGTGGCCATCTGATGCGAAGAGCTGACTCATTAGAAAATATCCTGATGCTGGGAAAAACAGAAGGCAGGAGGAGATGGGAACGACAGAGGATGAGATGATTAGATGGCATCACCGACTCAGTGGTCATGAGTCCGAGCAAATTCAGGGAAATGGTGAAGGACAGGGAAGTCTGTTGTGCTGCAGTCCATGGGTCACAAAGAGTAGGACACTACTAAGCAACTAAACTGAACTGAACTGAACTGATATTTCATAAAAATAACTTTCCATTCTCCAATTGAGTCATAGGGTTTTCCTTGAGAAACTTGAGATGCATGTATCAGTCATGGAAAAAAATAGCCAACACATGATTCATTAAAACTGAACTTAGATAGAAATATAATTTTCAATAAAAAGTAAAATTTTCAATTTAACTTGATAACTTTGCAAAAAATTTTAAAAATTACTTAATAGATG
>SJYC01105657.1:0-13027 GCA_006408675.1 Madoqua kirkii | reverse complement strand
TCTAAATTTTAAACAATTGCCTCAGTGTTATCTATTGAACAATTGATCTTTTCCTACCGACTTGAAATGTCACATTTTTAATATATATTTTTGTTTCAGTGTTTGTTTATGTGTTGTTTTGTTTTGTTTCTGTGTTCTGTGTTTCTCTTCCACTCTGTTGATTTTTCTGCTTTCCTATGAGTCTAAAATGTTTTATTTAAACCTATTTAGGTGTCTCTTTAGTATTTTTAATGATCTGGTAGGGTAAATCATCATGGTTAGTTTTCTTTTTAGAAATTCTTCTGGCTGCTCTCAGGCATTTCTTTTTCCATGTTATATTTAGAATTAGAAATGAGAATTGATTAGCAGCTTCAGTTTTTATACAGATTTTCAGGGAATTGGTATTGCTGTTCTATTGAATTTTCTCATTTGGGAACATGTCCCCAGCACTGTTCTTTTCTCTTGATGTCTACCTCTGTTAAGAACAGCAGAACCTACAGATTTTACCGTTGGGGAAAAGTATGCCTTCCTAGATGCCCTCTGCCAATAACAAATCACCTTGAGAGCTGTTGAATTAACCAGTTATCTGCAACTAAATAAACTAACTTTGTCATTATGGTACAGTGCAGTGGTTTTCAAAGTGTAATCAGCAGTGTTAATATCAAGTGGGAACTAGATATAAAAGCAAATTCTCAGACCTACTTAATCACAAAGTCTGAGAGTGGAGCCCAGCGGTCTCTTACTAAGCTCACCAGATGATTCTAACTAAAGGGAAAGATTGAGAACTGGTGTAATGGATGGAGCATAGCACTGGAGCATACAGTTGACCCTTGAACAACACAGATTTGAACTTTGGGCCTTCTTAACTGTGGGTATTTTTCACTGAATGCATGCTATAGTAATATGTGATCCTTTCTGGTTGAACCTATGGATAGATGCAGAATCCAGGATACAGAGAGCTGGTGTAAAGTTACACTCAGATTTTCAACTTTGTGGAGGGTCAGTCTCCCTGTCCTCATGTTGCTCATGGGTCAACTCTAGTATAAATTTCCACTTTAGCCCTTAACTCCAGGGAAATATTAGGTACTTACATATTTTGTATTTACATATCCTCATCTGTAATATGGACTGTTATGAGAATTATATGTAACACACACACACACACACATACACACACACACAAGAGAATTATATCTAAACCCATAAGCAAAGGGTATAGATGCTGAGTAGCTATTATTGTTATCAGATTGCCCTCTAGTACAGAATATGAGTATTAGATAGTTGTGACATCTTGGAGAATGGAAAGAGAGGTCTGGAAAGCAAGGGGTGTTGCTGGTTTTGATGGGTTCTAGATAATGGGTGATGTTAAGAAAGGCATAAAAATTCCTAGTGTAGGACAGTGAGGATAAACACTTTCAGTCTTGTTCAGGTTCGATGCCTTTTAAGTGAGAAAACACAATAGCCCTCTATTGAAATCCCTGAATTCCATCAGGAATTCATGGAACCCTGGAAAATGGAAAAAAAAAATGTTACTCAGTGTACGGATGGGTTAGTTTACGCCAGAAATGCCTAGGTATTGGGCATAAAATAGTGATTAGGGTTTAGATATAGCTTATGAGTGGTTCACGACTGAATGGTGGAAATACCTATTTGATGTGACACAGTTGGTAGCAAGGCTAGGAATAAAGGCATACGTGGATGGCTGTGAGAGCTCCAAGGCTTCCTGGAAGAAGGAACTCTTGAGTTGACCTTGAAAGACAAGTATATCCTCCTTGGGAGAGGTATGTAGAAAATGCTGTAAAAACTCACCCAGTGATTAGTTCTGGTTGATGGCACCAGGTTCTTAAAGTGAAGGTGACTTAAAGGGTAAATGGAAGTTGCCAAGCCAGAAAAAGGAGACGGATATTGTAAATGGAGACATACATATACCAGAATGCCCTGAATATTGGGGAATGTGGAGTAGTCCAGTGTGAGTAGAGCTTATGGGCTGGGCAGGGGCAGGTGAGGCTACAGACAAAGCTGAGCCCAGTTATGCAAGTTCTCCTAAGATTATGGTGGACTAAAAGACATTTTGCTTTAGTACTTTGTCTTGTTTTTAGGTCTTCATCTTTTTTTTTTTTTTGTAGTCTATACCGTTACAATCATATCACCTAATTAATTTATGAGTTCAGAAAAGCATTTCTGTTTTAAAGTTCATGTTATATAGCACAGTTTTATTTTGTGTCCTATTTGGCCTTTCTCAGTATTAAAGACATAACTTGTGGGTTCAGAGTTGGTTAGTGAATTCCAACAAAGCCTCTTCCACCCTTGAGTGTGGTCTAGAATTATTCTTGTTATTTGAAGCACTGCTGTGAACATCCATGTACCCAAGGCTTCCGCACCGAGTCCATGAATGTTTCTTGTGCCTCCCTGGAGTCGTGCCTCGGAACTAGGCCCTGAGTCCCTGGCTAGCTAATTTTTTTACTCTTGGGGCCTGGATTTCTATGGCCTTTAATTAGCTGTGAGCCTGCTGTGAATCAGAGAGACCCACTAAGAGCCTTGACTGCGTCCCCAACCTGACTTTCACACATACCACAAGTGTCTTGAGACCCGGGCTATTGTGTTTTATCCACCAACTGATCGCCCTTTATTATAGTATAAATATCTTTTATAACCAATACTAAACCTAAGCCTAGCGACTCTGGAGGGTTAATTTTGACTTTTGGTCTCACAGGCTAGTCAGCCCTTCTCGCCCCCATGCCCCCTTAGCCCACTATTTACTTTTATTCTGAGTGGAAGAAACGTATTTGTGACATTATTAGTTCAGTTCAGTCCCTCAGTCGTGTCCAACTCTTTGCAACCCCATGAATTGCAGCACACCAGGCCTCCCTGTTCATCACCAACTCCCGGAGTTCACTCAGACTCATATCCATCGAGTCCGTGATGCCATCCAGCTATCTCATGCTCGGTCGTCCCCTTCTCCTCCTGCCCTCAATCCCTCCCAGCATCAGAGTCTTTTCCAATGAGTCAACTCTTCGCATGAGGTGGCCAAAGTACTGGAGTCTCAGCTTTAGCATCATTCCTTCCAAAGAAATCCCAGGGCTGATCACCTTCAGAATGGACTGGTTGGATCTCCTTGCAGTCCAAGGGACTCTCAAGAGTCTTCTCCAACACCACAGTTCAAACGCATCAATTCTTCAGCACTCAGCCTTCTTCACAGTCCAACTCTCACATCCATACATGACCGCAGGAAAAACCATAGCCTTGACTAGACGGACCTTAGTCGGCAAAGTAATGTCTCTGCTTTTGAATATACTATCTAGGTTGGTTATAACTTTTCTTCCAAGGAGTAAGCGTCTTTTAATTTCATGGCTGCAGTCACAGTTCACTCCAGTATTCTTGCCTGGAGAATCCCATGGACAAAGAAGCCTAGTAGGTTACAGTCCATGGGGTCGCAGAGTCGGACACGACTGAGTGACTTCACCTCACCATCTGCAGTGATTTTGGAGCCCCAAAAAATAAAGTCTGACACTGTTTCCACTGTTTCCCCATCTATTTCCCATGGAGTGATGGGACCAGATGCCATGATCTTCATTTTCTGAATGTTGAGCTTTAAGCCAACTTTTTCGCTTTCCTCTTTCACTTTTCATCAAGAGGCTCTTAAGCTCCTCTTCACTTTCTGCCATAAGAATTAGAAATTGCTGAATCTTGTGGACTCTAAAAATAAAATGTCCTTTTCCTTGATGTTCTTGTTTGACCCTGGGCTATTTTGATAGCCCCTTTTTGCTCTGAGTTTTTACTTTTCAGGATTTAATATAATTATAGGAATATTTCCAAATAATGAGGTATTCAATATCAAACTCCCCTTGCTCTCCCCCAGAAGGTCTTTCCTTACTATACTGTAAAGGCCAGACTCTGTAGCAAACATTGGGTATGCATGGCTGCCTGGTCTTAACTTTCCTTTCTAGCCTCACCTCCCATCGTCTCCCTCTAGTCACATTCTTTTCAGGCTTGGGAGTATCTCCTGAATACTGGAAAGTTCAGTCTCCTTGCTTTTGTCAAGTGTTTTAAAAGTGTGGAATTCTACTGGCCCACCTCACTGCCCAGAGGAATCCACATAGTTTTTTTCAAAGCTCAGAAGCAAATTCCACCTTCTCCTGGAAGCTTTTACAGATCTCTGAGCCAAATATATTTCTTTTTACTTTTTGCTTTCATGGTACTTTGATTCTAACTCTATCAGAGCATGTATTACTGTGTTTTATTTTTGTTTTGTTTATAAGTTCGTTTCTCACTAAGTTGTAAGTTTCCTTAGGGTAAGGTTTATTTATCATTTTATCCACAATTGCAGTTGTTCACAATATTTTGTTCATAGTGGGTTTTCAATTACTGCTTTGTCCATTAGGATTTTGGTGGTCTAAGAAACTACTTTTTGTGAAGAGCAATGTAGTGGAAGGATTTGTGTTTTTCTGATAGGTGCCTATTTATTCTAGTCTCTTCTTTCTCTTTTCTCCTTACATGTCAGAAGAATCTG
This sequence comes from Madoqua kirkii, assembly GCA_006408675.1. Taxonomy (NCBI): domain Eukaryota; kingdom Metazoa; phylum Chordata; class Mammalia; order Artiodactyla; family Bovidae; genus Madoqua; species Madoqua kirkii. The sequence goes on along the minus strand of SJYC01105657.1, from coordinate 8,538 downwards.
GGTGAATGCTTGAGGCTCTAAAAGGAATGATTCAGAAGGGAACACTCCCTATGGACCTTTAACTAATTAAAGTGATTACGTGCTTTCATTGAAAGTTGCTTGAAAATAAGTCATGATCCTTATCATTTATTGATATTATTAAAACCAACTACTATGGCAACACTTTCACATACACTGGCTCATAGTCCTCCCAACAATCCTATGGGACTCATGTTTCATTCCTTTTTATGCAGGAGGACTCTCTGAGGCTCATAGTTTTCTTAACTGAGATGGAGGAAAGGATAGAACCATGTTTTCATGTCAAGGCTGTCTGATTCCAAAGCCTATATTCTCCATCACAGTGCTGTCCTGCTTTACCTGAACATTTGAATAGTGTGTGTTTCTGACCCTACCTACCTGTTGCAGAGATCAAATCAAGTTCAGCTTCAAGATCAGCTGGCAGTGGAAAAAGTAATTTCAGTGTGTACCCTTCCCCATACTAGGGCTTATCAGCTTGTAGATGCTTAAGTTGACAACAAGGTAAACTAATTTATCAGAATCAATTATAAGGATGTTAAGTTAAAAATGTAAACATTAATTCAAAGACTTTTATATCATATAGAGTTGGTCAGTGGATAAACATGAAGAATTGATTTTTAACTCTTCTTCCTTTGCTGTATGATTAGAGGACTAGTAATTAGATCCTATTGGAGGGTGGTGGAAGATTTCAGAAGATAATGAGAATTTGTACATTTTTCTAGAGTTTGGGGTGATTACCTTCAAATGGAGAAGGAAAAGCTGTGAATTAAATGTTTTTTTGCATATATGTCTACCTAGTTTTTCTTTACCTGATGTATGGAAGTTCTGTTTTTTCTTTTGTTTTCTTTTTTTTTCCTCTTTAATCAAATAGGATTTCCAATGAATGCTCATTTGTCCTCAGAACTTTTGAACTGAGTCATCATTGTGGGAAAAATAAATTAGCAAAAGTGATAATGTTTATTTTACTGACCATCAATATTTATGCAGTGAGATAAAAGTGAACGGGAAATTATTAGATTTATTTATTCAATAACTATTGAGCACTTACTCTATTCCAGACTCTCTAATAGAACAGACCTAGTACTTTTTCAGAGACCTCATAACTGATGATCAGTAGAGAGTACTCTTTAATTTTACACATGACAGCAAGAGTAATGTACAAAAATTGATGAATATTTTTTAAGACCTTATTAGATGCTAAGGACTTCCCACATGGTGCAGTGGTAAAGAATCTGCCTGACAATGCAGGAGACACGAGATGCAGGTTTGATTCCTGGGTTGGGAAGATCCCCTGGAGAAGGATATGGCAACCCACTCCAATATCCCTTCCTGGAAATCCCATGGACAGAGGAGCCTGGCAGGCTACAGTCCATGGGGTTGCAAAGAGTCAGACACAACTGAGTACACACACTATTAAGTGTTGGATCTTACAATAAGTATGTTACCTATATTAGAGCATTTGTCTTTCTAACTTGTGTACAAGATACTACTGTCTTTGTCCTTATTTATCAGATGAAAATAAAACAGAACAAAACCTGAGATAATGAGAGAGAAAAGCAACTTCTCCAAGGTCATCCTCTTTTACTGCTATGATCCATCCTTTCAAAGTATATGTGATTTTAGTATGTCTCATGTGAAAGACTTTCTTTAGGAATTACTTTTCATCTTTCTAACTTTGTACAAGATACTACTGTCTTTGTCCTTATTTATCAGATGAAAATAAAACAGAACAAAACCTGAGATAATGAGAGAGAAAAGCAACTTCTCCAAGGTCATCCTCTTTTACTGCTATGATCCATCCTTTCAAAGTATATGTGATTTTAGTATGTCTCATGTGAAAGACTTTCTTTAGGAATTACTTTTCCAAAACTTCTTGACAAACAAGATTCTGCCTGTTCTGACATTGTCACATGAACTTGGGTCTGAAGATGTGCCATCTTTTATTGAGTAACCTTGGGGAAGTTACTCTCAGAGCCCCTGTTCCCTTGCTCATAAAATGGCAATTAAAATATTTTCATGTATTTTTAAAGCACATGGTAGCAGATCCCTAGAAGCAGTTCTCATTTCTTTTCTCTTTTACTTTTCCATAAAATGACTCAATCACAAAATCATATAAAAAAGTAATACTGAATTTTTTTAGCTTGACCACTAATAATTTTCTTGTAAACAACATGAGTTCCAGCTGCCTAATAAGTTGTGAAGTTGGAAAGTAAACATTGAATTTGAAATTGGAAGTCTAGTTTTTGTTTGCTACTTTGTTGTCCATTTCTTATTCTAAGAGGGATGGAAATGCTTTCAGTTAATAATTACCTCATGACTTTTTACTACTTCTTGATGTTTGAAAGACTACCAGCTCTGCAGTCAGGCAAAGAGAAATAATCCACACCCTGGATGTTCCATTTGGATGATGAGAGTCAGTTACATAATGGGAATAATGCTGTTTCTATATCTTAAGCTACACAACTGTGTGTGTGTGTGCGTGTGTGCATGTGTGTGTAGGCGCACTGTCACACAATCATGCTCAGTCATGTCTGACTCTTTGTGACCTCATGGACTGTGGCCCCCAGGCTTCTCTGTCCATGGAATTTTTGCAGTCAAGAATACTGGAGTGGTTTGCCGTTTTCTACTCCAGGGGAATCTTCCTGACCCAGGGATCAAACCCTCATCTCTTGCATCTCCTGCCTTGGCAAGCAGATTCTTACCACTGTGCTATGTGGGAAGCAACTGTGATTCTAGATAAAATCTTTCCTCACGGGTAAGGTTTTCAGGTGCCCAGTTTGACTTTACAATTTCATAACATTTGATTACCCCCATGAGGTCTTTTGAAGGTACATGACTGTTTATCCAGTGGTTAAAGTAAATGCATGACTAGAAAATCTTTGTTGTTGATTAAACGAAGATGTCATATGATAGTGTGGATTTTCTTGTTGGTATTGTGTTAAACTGGGCTGAAAAGCTAGATTTAAAGTAGCAACTCACTACAGTGAAGATGTGTAATACTGTATTAATTTAATGTTTCCACATCAATCTATTTGATACACCTATATGAATCAGAAGTATATGTCACTTTCTATAATTCTGGAAAAGTTAAAAATAGCTTTTTTTAAATTTGGAAATTTGATTTTTGATCTTAAATATACTGAAAGAAGTTATTTAAAGGAATCAGCGTGAAATTTGGGGTGAGGTAAATAATCAAGCCCTAATATATTTGAGTTTACATAAATGAACTTTTGAGAAGGAAATGGCAACCTACTCCAGTATTCTTGCCTGGAGAATTCCATGAACAGAGGAGCTTGGTGGTTTGCAGTCCATGGGGTTGCAAAGAGTCAGACACAACTGAGTGACTAACACAACAACAACCAATGAACTTTATTGAGTTACAACATATTTATGGAGAAAATACAAAAAAGGACTATCTTGTTACACATCACTTTGCATCTGTGTAATTAAAGTTAATAACTTTAAAAAATAAAGTCTGCAGCTGTTGCTTGCTGCTGCTGCTAAGTTGCTTCAGTCATGTCCGACTCTGTGTGACGCCATAGATGGCAGCCCACCAGGCTCCACCGTCCCTGGGATTCTCCAGGCAAGATCACTGGAGCGGGTTGCCGTTTCCTTCTCCAATGCATGAAAGTGAAAATAAGTCGCTCATTCGTGTCCAGCGCTTAGCGACCCCATGGACTGCAGCCCATTAGGCTCCTCCATCCATGGGATTTTCCAGGCAAGAGAACTGGAGTGGGGTGCCATCGCCTTCTCTGAAATAAGGTCTATTCTATTTTAAATCAGGGCCCTACTTTTTTTAAACATAAAACCTAGCAAACAGTTATGAAGTATTTACTTATTATAAGCCAGGCATTGTACCAAGAGCTTAGCATGTGTTTTATTTTTGTAGCAACTCAGAGATGAGTGCTAAGATGCTTGTTGAGCATCTGGAGGAATTCAAGCAGAGAAAGGCGAGACCTTGTCAAGATCAGAGACTTAGAAGGTGGTGAGAGCGGCAGGGTGGACCCGTTCACGTTCACTTAACCACTCGTCTACCAGGCGTCTCTAGTATTAGAAGAATGGCCCCTATTTGATGAAGGTTTTTTCCTGTGGAAATGAAATTTATCATTAATATTTTATTCTAAGCCCTACTTTTTTTAAACATAAAACCTAGCAAACAGTTATGAAGTATTTACTTATTATAAGCCAGGCATTGTACCAAGAGCTTAGCATGTGTTTTATTTTTGTAGCAACTCAGAGATGAGTGCTAAGATGCTTGTTGAGCATCTGGAGGAATTCAAGCAGAGAAAGGCGAGACCTTGTCAAGATCAGAGACTTAGAAGGTGGTGAGAGCGGCAGGGTGGACCCGTTCACGTTCACTAACCACTCGTCTACCAGGCGTCTCTAGTATTAGAAGAATGGCCCCTATTTGATGAAGGTTTTTTCCTGTGGAAATGAAATTTATCATTAATATTTTATTCTAGAATATAGATAAATACTAGAAGTGAACTAAGTAGATTATGAAACTAGAGGGTTACAGGGACAATGTGTGCCATACCCACTTCCCTACATAGATCACAGATGCCTAGCATGTAATAGACCAGTTAATTCATCTTTAAAATGGAATCAATTAAAATGAATTTTTGTAGAATTGTGGTATGAAAAAATTATGCATGTATAATGATTTAAATTTTGTCTGTAAAGCAGGCATTAACCATAAAGGCATTCAGTGTCTTGTCTACTGATCTAGTTTGTTATATAATACAACAAATGTCAGAAATTCTATTTGTTTTCTTCTCTTTTATTTGTGGTGCTGGATGTTGGTGAAAGTAAGTCTCCAAATGCCTCTAGTTATGATGTCTTACAAAAATGCTACCACAGAGAATGATAAATTTATATTAATAGGTGTGAGTAGATGTCTAGCATTTGACTTGGAAGATATAAATGAAAACTTTTTCCCCTGCATTTTTGCAGATTGCTGTTCAGATTCTTGATTTATTCTTAGCCTTAACTTGATGGCAGAAACTTGGACTTGCTTTTTGTCTGTGTCATTTTGTAAACTTGTTAATTTCATCCTTAATGTTTGAATTTTTTTCTAGAATACCTCTTTTTTATTTTCCAGAATATCTTTTTAAAATCAGTAGTCACAGAGGCAAAGAAATTGAGAGAGAAACTGGTGCAAATATTTGCATTGGGGTGTGGAAAGTCTAAGCCAGTATAGATACTGGTCACACATGATGGATTTTAGCTCTGTAATAGTCACTGTTTATATATTTCATTGAATCTAAAATGCTATCGAGTTTTAGGTTCACCTTTATTTTATATACTACTAAAAGAAAAAACACTATCAATTAAACTAGTAAACTGTTCTTAAGTTTTTCTTTTTTTTTCTATTAAGGCATAATTGTATGGTAAAATTTACTTAGTTTAATGTTTATTGCTGCAAGTTTTGACAAACAAATGCAGTCATAACATTATCATCCCAATACTATCAAAACTGAGTTATAGAAAAATTCCATACATAATATATTTCCAGTTATTTTTTATATTTAATAATGTTGAAAGAGATTTTAAATAAATTTGACATATTTAATTATGTTGCTGTTCAGTTGCTGAGTCATATCCGACTCTTTGTGACCCTATGGACTGCAGTATGCCTGGCCTCCCTGTCTCTCAGTCTTCTGGAGTTTGCCCAAATTTATGTCCATTGAGTTGGTGATGCTGTCCAGTCATCTCATCCACTGCCACCCCTTCTCCTCCTGCCCTCAGTCTTTTCCAGTATCAGAGTGTTTTCTAGTGAGTTGGCTTTTTGTATCTGGTGGCCAAAGTATTGGAGCTTCACCTTCAGCATCGGTGCTTCCAGTGAATATTTTAGGGTTGATTTCCTTTAACGTTGACTGGTTTGATCTCCTTGCTGTCCAAGGGACTCTCAAGAGTCTTCTGCAACACCACAGCTTGAAAGCATCAGTTTTTCGGCACTCACCCTTCTTAATACATGGTTCAACTCTCACATCCATACACGACTACTGGAAAGACCATAGCTTTGACTCTACAGACCTTTGTTGGCAAACTGATGTCTCTGCTTTTTAATGTTGCTTTTCTTCCAAGAAGCAAGCATCTCTAATTTCATTTAAATTCTATTTCTTGGATATAAAAAATTTTAGTTTAATTATTTTTTTTTGGTCATCATAAAAAGGAGCATATAAATAAAATAAATACCCCCCCCCACCCTTAAATTTCTTCATATTCTTAGTCTGTTTCTTCTTTTGGACTCAGAGTTGTCAGTGACTACTATTTCATTCAATCTCATCCTCTGCTGTCAAGAGCATGGAGGATATGGCACTCCTGGAAATATGCTCTGTTGTTGGCTCCCGGGATTTTTCCTTCAAGTTGATTATGTCCATTACATAAGTTTTGGCTAATATTTTCTTATTTGACTAACTTCTAGGTTTTGTTTTTCCCTTGAGTGGACTGTCACTGAAAGTTAAGCAACTTCTGTGCAGTCAATAGGAACTTTCTCATATGTTGAGGCTTGAAACCTTTGTGTTATTCTTTCAGTGCAGTTCAGTTGCTCAGTTATATCTGACTCTTTGTGACCCTATGGACTGCTGCACACCAGGCCTCCCTGTCCATTGCCAACTCCCGGAGTGTACTCAAACTAATGTCCATTGAGTCAGTGATGCCATCCAGCCATCTCATCCTCTGTCATCCCCTTCTCCTTCTGCCTTCAATCTTGACCAGCATCAGGGTCTTTTCAAATGAGTCAGTTTGTCCCATCCGGTGGCCAAAGTATTGGAATTTCAGCTTCAGCATCAGTCCTTCCAGTGAATATTCAAGACTGATCTCCTTTAGGATGGACTGGTTTGATCTCCTTGCAGTCCAAGGGACTCTCAAGCATCTTCTCCAACACCACAGTTCAAAAGCATCAATTTTTCAGCACTCAGCTTTCTTTATAGTCCAACTCTCACTTGTTGGATGCATTAAGTCATTGGTCTCATTAGCTGTTTCTTGCTTTCACATATCTTTGTCTTTTCCAAGAGCTCTGGTAGTTTCCTTCCCTCCTGCTGTTTTGCCTGGTTGGCAGGATCAGATGAGTAGCTGCAAGAGTGCACATAATGCCTGGAGGTTAATGACAACGTGGATACCCAGGACCGCATGTGGATATCCTGCATCAGGACTGTGACCTGGCCAGCAGCGAGTGTCAGATGATACTGAGTGTTGGACACAGCTAGGCTTCACACTTGTTAAAAAGTGAGGGAAAAGTGTGGATTAGAATTGACAAAATAGTGTTTTATGCCTACCACTACAGATTATTATGCATCAGAAAATTGAGGTACACAGTGATTAGTTTCGGGTCATAGAACTCTGGGAGCAAAGCTGAAGCCCGACACCAGCTTTCTGTCTGCTAGTTTGAAGATCTGTTCATGATACCCCTGGGAGAGATGTTTTGATCTAACGGAGGCTGGTGTGATAGCAAGCCTATTGGCCTGGTGGTCAAACAGATGAGTTATTTGTATTCTGGTTCTGGGCTTACAAACCTGTGTCTCTGGAGATTATCTACATTCCTTGTCTCTCATTTTTTTCTCATCCAAGAAATGAGATGATGATGATGATACTTCCTTCAGAGAATTGTTACAGTTAATGAATACTTGCATAAAAATGTAACATACTGTTTTTTAGAATTGAAAAACTACTATTTTATTTCCTCCACACTTTCTTCCTTTGTATGAAATTAAACCTGTTGTCTCAAATGTATGGTAGATAACTCTAGAGGCTTTTAAATTTCTCTATCATGTTGTGAAATTCTGTGGTCCTGGCATGTAAGTGTTGGGGCATGACAAAAAAGTCCCACGAGTCTGATCATTGACGTGAAACATACACTTGTTAGTTCCTTCCTCAAGACACGGCCGCTTCCTGATTCAGTAAGTGAATCTAGCACAATGCTGTCCAAATGTTTAAAGGATTCTGTGTTGTTTTGCTCTCTGTATTTGTTTTGAAAAGTTAAACACAGATATGTTTTAGAAGTTATGAAATACATTCAGATTTTCACCACCCAGAAATCATTCAACATTTTTTTCACAATGTTTCACTATCTTTTCTTTGAAGACAGAAAGCATTATAGATAAAGCTAACGTCCCCTTTAACCACCATTCCTGTTCTAGTCCCCTTTGAGAAGTGACCAGTACCATTTAATGTGTGTGTATTTCTGATCTAATTTTTGTACTTAGATAGGAGTAGGCAATATAGTGAATGCTTTTATAATTAATTGGTATATGCTTTTCATATATTTATTTTTCTTTATTTCTTTTCAAATAATTTTTGTTTAGGATAGTTCTGGTTTTAAAGCTCCCACTGTCAACCACATCTCTGACAACTGAATTCTATTTAGGGAACTGAATAAAATTCAGCGGTAAGAATTTTGATAATTGGTAATTTGAAGAATAATCAATTTTTAAAATCTGTTCATGGCATAGATAACAATAAAAAAATTAGCTTCAATTTTGCCACCCAAAAAATCAAATATTTCAATTTTCGGTGTTT
>SJYC01105654.1:0-11222 GCA_006408675.1 Madoqua kirkii | reverse complement strand
GTGTCATCTGCATATCTGAGGTTATTGATATTTCTCCCAGCAATCTTGATTCCAGCTTATGCTTCATCCAGCCCAGCGTTTCTCATGATGTACTCTGCATATAAGTTAAACAGGCAAGGAGACAATATACAGCCTTGACATACTCCTTTTCCTATTTGGAACCAGTATGTTGTTCCATGTCCAGTCCTAACTGTTGCTTCCTGGCCTGCATACAGATTTCTCAAGAGGCAGGTTAGGTGGTCTGGTATTCCCATCTCTTGAAGAATTTCCCACAGTGTGCTGTGATCCACAAAGTCAAAGGCTTTGGCATAGTGAATAAAGCAGAAGTAGATGATTTTTTAGAACTGTCTTCCTATTTCGATGATCCAGTGAATGTCGGCAGTTTGATCTCTGGTTCCTCTGCCTTTTCTAAAACCAGCTTGAACATCTGGGAGTTCACTGTTCATGTACCGTTGAAAACTGGCTTGGAGAATTTTGAGCACTACTTGACTAGTATGTGAGATGAGTGCAACTGTGTGGTAGTTGAAGCATTCTTTGGCATTGCCTTTCTTTGGGGTTGGAATGAAAACTGACCTTTTCCAGTCCTGTGGCCACTGCTGAGTTTTCTAAATTTTCTGGCATATTGAGTGCAACACTTTCACAGCATCATCTTTCAGCATTTGAAATAGCTCAACTGGAATTCCATCACCACCACTAGTTTTGTTCATAGTGATGCTTCCCAAGGTCCACTTGACTTCACGTTCCAGAATGTCTGGCTCTAGGTGAGTTATCAAGCCATCATGATTACTTGGGTCATGAAGATCTTTTCTGTACAGTTCTTATATGTATTCTTGCCACCTCATTAATATCTTCTGCTTCTGTTAGGTCCATACCATTTCTGTCCTTTATTGAGTCCATCTTTGCATGAAATCTTCCCTTGGTATCTCTGATTTTCTTGAGATCTCTAGTCTTTCCCATTCTATTCTTTCCTCTATTTCTTTGCACTGATCACTGAGGAAGGCTTTCTTATCTCTCCTTGCTATTCTTTGGAACTCTGCATTCAGATGGGTATATCTTTCCTTTTCTCCTTTGCTTTTCCTCTTCTTTTCACAGCTATTTGTAAGGCCTCTTCAGACAGCCATTTTGCTTTTTTGCATTTCTTTTATTTTTTTCCTTTAATTTAAAATAAGATTTGTCATAGGGAGGAGCTTCCCTGGTGGCTCAACCCTAAAGAATCTGCTTGCAAGGTGGGAGACACAGGTTCCATACCTGGGTCGGGAAGATCCCCTGGGGAAGGAAATGGCAACCCACTCCAGTTTTCTTGCCTGGAGAAGCCAATGGTCTGAGGATCCTGGTGGGCTACAGTCTGCGGAGTCACAAAGGGTCAGGCAGAATAGTGTCATAGTCACCATGGGAACCCTTCCCTACCCCCCATTATAATGCAAGTTTTAATCCTTGATTGAAGTGACAGTTTCTCTTCTTCAGAAAGGGGAAAGATCATTTAGCACTGCTATGCTATCTGATTAATGTTTGGTTTTGGACAGCATCTGTCTTCCCTTCATCATTTCACTCTTTCCCTCTCTCCTTCCCTCCCTTTCCTTCCTGACTCTCTTATTTTAAGTTTGATTTTTAAGTGTCATTCCCAACTTGATAGTAAAAGTAATTGGATGTTTTCAGAGAATGGTACAGGCTTTCAAAAATAGTTGTATGTCAAAATATTGGTAATTAAAAGAATGAAACCTGTTAGTATTGAAATAAAACTCTCAGAATTTTAATTTGTTTCAGATTTTCTGTGGCCTACATCCCTGAACATCCACATATTCTAACTTCCTCCGTTACACCATCCAGTGGACTTACTTCCCAAGTAAGGTCCACAGCACCATTCGGGTGAATGGTGCAGAGGAAGCTGAGCATATACCCTCCCCTCGACTTCAGTAACCCCCAACCCTTGCTTTTTCCTGCTGTGCTGGGCCAAATGAATCAGTCTTTCAACATTTACATCACTCCTGTCTTCAGGTTTATTACTGGCAGGTGCTGCTACATATTTGCCCGTGTGAATTGTTGTTAAAGCTTAGCTTTCAATGTATTGGTACATGCTTGGTCTGGGTACCTAATATTGGATATTCCTTTTTATAGGTGATAAGTTATGGAATTATGGTGATTGTTTCCAATGTGCCAGGTACTGTGCCAAATGCTGTGAAGTCTATAAAAATACAACTTTTTTACTCTTTAAAAGATTCTTAACTTTGATTTCCCCACAGATATGCTTTTCTCTTTTGTTATTTACTGGCATCCATTTGTGAATGCTCATCTCCTGCTACTCAGTTAACTCTGTATTTCCAGGTTCTAAGCTAAAATGAACTTTCACACTTACTTCAAGTGTAATTACAAAGAATCAGGAAAAAAAATTATGTTCTTTTTATTTTTACTTTTGAACGCTCAAAGCATGATCCAGATGACTAGCAGTGTCTGTGGGAATTTATACTCTATTCCTTGGTGGCTCAGACAATGAAGAGTCTGCCTGCAGACTCAGACACAGTTTCGTGCAGGAAAGCTGGGATCAATCCCTGGTTCAGGAAGATCTCCTAGGTAAGGGAATGGCTACCCACCCCAGAATTCTTGCTTGGAGAATTCCATGGACAGAGTGCCTGTCTGGCTACAGTTCATGAGGTCGGAAAGAGTTGGACATGACTGAGCAACGAACACTTTCACTAACCTCCCTTCAGTCTCTAGAGCCCATTGTGTTGCTAGAAATGTATTACATGTTCACAGATAATGGAAATAAACGTGTTATTTACTTGTTCAATTGCCTTCTCCTGACATGGGTATTTTTACTTTAAAATGGAGTGAATGATCCAGATGACTAGCAGTGTCTGTGGGAATTTATACTCTATTCCTTGGTGGCTCAGACAATGAAGAGTCTGCCTGCAGACTCAGACACAGTTTCGTGCAGGAAAGCTGGGATCAATCCCTGGTTCAGGAAGATCTCCTAGGTAAGGGAATGGCTACCCACCCCAGAATTCTTGCTTGGAGAATTCCATGGACAGAGTGCCTGTCTGGCTACAGTTCATGAGGTCGGAAAGAGTTGGACATGACTGAGCAACGAACACTTTCACTAACCTCCCTTCAGTCTCTAGAGCCCATTGTGTTGCTAGAAATGTATTACATGTTCACAGATAATGGAAATAAACGTGTTATTTACTTGTTCAATTGCCTTCTCCTGACATGGGTATTTTTACTTTAAAATGGAGTGGAGGAAGGACCATGAAAAATTATGTCACAGTATGGATAGAAATAAAAACCATTCTATTAAAAATTTTTTATTTAACTTGTATAAACATCACATTTATTGGGTGTACAATTCTAGGAATTTTGACCCATGCACAGATTTATGAAAACACCACAGTCAGCACACAGAACGATTCTATCTTTCTAGAAAAAGTTTTCTTTGTAGTTAGACCTTCCCCTGTCACTGATACCTGGTGACCGCTGATCTATTCTCTCTAGGCTGGCTCTTTAAGAATGTCATGCAAATGGAATCATAACCTTTTAAGACTATTTTCTTTCAGCATACTGCCTTTGAGATTCATCCAATTTTTATATGTATCACTAGTTCTTTTATATTGCTTACTGTAGTATTATGTAATATGGATGTTCTATGGTATGCTTTTTCATTCATCCATTGAATGCCATTTGGGTTGTTTCCAGTTATGAGTCATTTTAAATAGAACATTTATGTACAGGTTTTTTTTCTTTTTGTAAACACTAGGTTTACATTTCTCTTGTATCTAGGAGAGTGATTGCTGGGTCATAAATAAGTGTGTATTTAATTTTATGAGACATTTCCAAACCATTTTCCAGAGTGGCTGTACCATTTTGCCTTCCACCAACAATGCCTGAGGCTTTGGTTTGTTTTGCCTCCTCATCAACACTTGGTATTGTCCATGTCTATTTTAGTCGTTTTAATAGGTGTATAGTGATCTCATTTTGCTCTTAATCTATATATGCCTAGTGGTATTAGATGTTGAACTTTTTGTGTGCTTATTTGCCTTTTGCTGATCCTCTTTAGTGAAATGTCTATTTAAGTTGATTTTTTTAATTGGCTTGTTTTCTTATTGTTGAATATTCAGTTATTAATGTATTCTATATATAAGTTCTTTGTCTAATTTAAACTGTGAATATTTTCTCCCAAACTGCAGTTTGTCCTTTCATTCTCTTAATGGTGTATTTTATAATTTCTTATTTCAGTAAAGTCCAATTTGTCAATATTTTTTCTTTTATGGATTGTTCTTGGTGTCTTGTCTAAAAACTTGTTTCCTAACCCCAAATCATGAAAATATTCTCCTATATATATTTTTGTGTTTAAGTCTTACAGATTCTCTTTTCTAATTAAAGCTATTTTTTTATTTTGAGTTAAATTTTGCTAAAGGTATAAGGTTTTAGCATACATATGTCCAATTACTCAAAGATCATTTGTTGAAAGAGACTATCCACTGTCTATGTAATTTTAACCTACATCAAAAACATGTTCTTCGTGTTTGTGTGGCTTTTTTCCTAGACTTTCTGTTGTGTTTTGTCAGCCTATGTGTCTGTCCATTTATCAGTATCGCATTGTTTTGATTAATGTAGCTTTATAGTAAGATCTTAGAAATCAAGATGTGTATAAGAGACAGAGGAAAATGTAAAAGGTATTTTCCTTCTTATTTCTGTGCATTAAGAGACCATTTTCCTGCTCCTGGACCCTGAACCACAGGGCTGGGTCTCTCTTTGCATCTGTTGTCTGCTTCTGAGTTTGAGGCTGTCTTAAATCCTGGCTGGAGTATACTGAAGGAGAAAAAATGGTTAGTCCACTGCCAGTTCAGTGGTACTTTGAATTCTGGTCTTCAGTCCACTCATACCAGTTTACTCTGAGTCTTCAAATTGTTTTTTCATGTATCCTGTCCAAGCTTTATGGTTGTATTCTGTTCGAGAGATAGGGTAGTGTGTGCTTACCTGATCCTTCCTGCAACTGGAACCAAGAACTATCTCTTTTGCTGTGATCGTAGCTATCTTTTTAATCACATATCTAATTTTTTTTGTTATTAGCAGGGAATCCACTGATGTGTTGAGATCTTGTAACATTTCTTCCTCATTTACTCCCTGGAGAAAAATTATGGTACAACTCTTTTCTTAACTCTGAATAGCCAATGCCTATTTGTAGTCTCAAAGTATTTTCTGAAGTATTTTTAGCTTGAGTAATTGAAGTTGAACATGTAATGTCAAAGTGACATATTTATGATAATTTTCCGTAAAGAAGAGTCATGAAAGATTATATTTGAGTTATTTAAGACTGATTAGGCTGGCAGCCTCGGCAAACTTTAGAGAGAATTAAAGAATGAATATTTAAAAAACAAATCTGTATGTACGAAACAAATCATGGAAAATGTTACACATTTAAAAATTTTTTATACAAATGATAATGAGATATAGAGGCAGGTATTTTAAAGAAGGAATGAAGTGAAGTGAAGTGAATTCGCTCAATCATGTCCGACTCTTTGCGACCCCCATGGACTGTAGCCCACCAGGTTCCTCTGTCCATGAGATTCTCCAGGCAAGAGTACTGGAGTGGGTTGCCATTTCCTTCTCCAGGGTATCTTCCCCACCCAGGGATTGAACCCTGCATTCCAGGCAGACGCTTTAACCTCTGAGCCACCAGGGAAGCCCAAAGAAAGAATAGATTTCCTTAATTTGCATAGGAGTCTCAGATTTTATTTTTTCTTTACTGTGGATTTATCATCTATCCAGGAATTCTGCAGTGAGAGCACTAACAATTTTTGTGTTGAAATTAGAGCAAATACATTTTCTTTTAAATTTATTGGCCAGTTTTGTGTTTAAAGTTTGCTTTCAGTATAATGAGCACAAGCCAACATAGCCATAGATTTCTGACTTTATCTCTGGTAATAATTGATCCTTTCCATGTAAATTTTTATTAATTCTGTAGCCAAGCATAGGAGAAGGCAACGGCAACCCACTCCAGTACTCTTGCCTAGAAAATCCCATGGAGGGAGGAGCCTGGTAGGCTGCATTCTGTGGGGTCTCCAAGAGTTGGGCACCACTGAGTGACTTCACTTTCACTTTCCTGCATTGGAGAAGGAAATGGTAACCCACTCCAGTATTCTTGCCTGGAGAATCCCAGGGAGAGAGGAGCCTCGTGGGCTGCCATCTATGGGGCTGCTCAGAGTTGGACGTGACTGAAACAAGTTAGCAGCAGCAGCAGCAGCAGCCAAGCATAATAATTTAGGAGTAAAATTATATAGTTTCAGTTTCAATATGGGTTTCCCCAGAAACTGAAACTATTTAGTAAGATTTGTCTCTATTAGAACAGTTCTTGCTTGGGGGGTGGGGAAAGGAAACAGAGGAGTCAGTCCTTTCACAGGGAAACAAAATACTCAGTGACTTTTTCAAAAGTGAGCAGAGTCCTCCATATTCCCTCCTGCTTTTCTGGAAGAAAAATGTACCTTAGTTCAAAAAATATAACTGAAATATCTTAAAGACTAGCTGACAAAATATTCACCTATGCTTGTTTTGATGAAGGACCACAGGGGTCGCAAAGAGTCGGACATGACTGAACACTTCGCTTCAAGCATCTGAAGGGAGGAATGGGTAGATGGTCTTGATGAAATGAAAGCGCACAGACTCTGGGATCAGAAAGATCCCATGCAGGATTTATGTGGACATTTTTATCTTTCAGGTGACTCATGAAGGTATTAGACTGATAAGTTGCCCAATAAAAAGTAATAGGCCAAGTAGTGATTATATGAGTTTCTTACTTCATGTTCCTGAGAAAACTGACCAGGTTATTTAGCATCTGTAGATCTAGGTCTCCTAAGGACACAGAAAGCACACACTAAGTTAAATGGGTAATTTAATATAATATCAAGAATTATTAACTAAGATAGATGAGTAACTATAACATGTAAGGAAACACTGCATAGTGTCCTAGGGCAGGAGGAGAGTAACCAAGGATGAATAGACTCTCAAAGGGTTCAGACCTCCTTGAAGATGTGGATCAGTCCCCAGAGAGCAGAGAAGCTTGCTGGGTTAGCCAGTCTAGAGCTGCTCTGCAGTTTCTGGATAAGCAGTAGACCACCTTCCACAGTGTAGGCATAGAGCAGATGTGAACTTGCCGTGAGTCTTAAGTGCTGGAGGTAAAAGGTGGCAGAAGTCCTTCCCAGTGTGTGAGATAATGGGAACCGGGATGAGGGGGCTGGTGAAGTTGAAGGGATGTAGAGGAGTCACTGCTCAGTATGACCTTCTGGGTCACAAGTAAATGTGTGTGGGCCATGAAGGGCCTTGCCTAGGAAGTGAAGAAACCAGTACCACAGGCAGAAGCCCTTCAGAGCATTTGGTATGTGGGGGCTCTCAGAAAGGTTATTTCTAGGAAGCAGCAGCAAGATCATGGGGAATAGTGATGTATGCCCTGACTGAGGCAAGGTCTACTAGATGTCCTTACCTAGTAGTGACATCTAGTAGACTCAGGCTAGGAATTCTGGAAGCCCCTTACTGTCCTGGTGCCCTCTATATGAAAACTTAACATTGTATCTACTTTAAGGGAGGAATGGTTAAAGGAATTTCATTGTTTATCTCAGGGCTTTCTTTGAAGCATTTGGGACCAAGAGGCAGTAAATTGATAACTCACATATCATCTGTTCTAGGAGAATGGCACCCCACTCCAGTACTCTTGCCTGGAAAATCCCATGGATGGAGGAGCCTGATGGGCTGCAGTCCATGGGTCACAATAAGTTGGACACGACTGAGCGAATTCATTTTCACTTTTCACTTTCATGCACTGGAGAAGGAAATGGCAGCCTACTCCAGTATTCTTGCCTGGAGAATCCCAGGGACAGCAGAGCCTGATGGGCTGCCGTCTACGGGGTCGCACAGAGTCGGACACGACTGAAGCGACTTAGCAGCAGCAGCAGGGGTTATACCAGCATATCAAATCTAGAAATTATGCAAAATGTGAACTTCATCCTTATTTTGCCTTGCATACAATTTCTTGTCTTCTGTAGGAACTGTTTATAAAACTTACGAGAACTGAAATCTTAACAATGGTATATGAAAGACTTGCTGAGCTTTGATCATAACATCCTTTAAATCTGCTGTAAGCTATTTAGTTTTGCATCATCTGGTCTCAAGTTAACCCTGGTGGTCTTGGAGAGGGTATTTTAGGTTGTAGTATAAGTGGAGAAGCTGCAGGTCCATCCCCTCCTCTCTGTTACCCCTTATCATCCCCCTCTTCTAACTTGCCTAACATATTTCAGCCAGCAAGGAGCCAGCGTTGCTTAGCTCCTTAATGCCTGCACATGAAAGGACTCTTCAGTTACATTGATACTTTACCTGTGACTGATGACATCACCTAAATTCTAGAAGTAATGCTCCATTTTCCTTCTAGCCTTGTAAACAGCACTGAGTTTTAGAACCTTAATATTGAAGTACTAGATGTGAAAGGATTTCAGTTAACTTTTTTCCGTCAGATGGTTTTATAACTAACCAACTTTCCTTCTTTTTAGAAGGCCAGAAACTTTACCTGTCATCACACAGATACCTGTTTCCTATAAAATTTTAGGAGACTGGTTGCCTGGGCAGAAGCCCAACCTTTTTTTTTCTTTTAAGGTTTTTATTTAATTATAATTTTGTTAATGATACTTTACTAAAAATATCCATTCTAGAAAGGAGAAGATATTAATAAGCAAAAGTAAGGTAAAGAGACATTCTCTTATCTAGAGATTATCTCCATTTACCCTTCAATATGCAGAATTTAAGATCTGTTTATGTCCACACACATTTGCTTTCATGCAAATGAAATGCTGTTTATGCTGGTTTATCAGTTGATATTTTCTGTTAATGCTTTTCACCTTCCCATGTCAATACATTTTCATTTTCCATAATACCCAGTTCATCCTCACGATGGTTCTGTCACCTCGAAATCATTTATAGGTGCTTTGCTCTAACTAGAGTCTACTCTGAGACTTGCCTTGCATCTGGTTATGTCCCATAAACTTCTCCAGTCATGACACTGACTTTTGAAAGAAGCAGGTCATTTGTCCAACAAAATATTGCACTTTCTGGATCTTTCTGTTGCTTCCTTGTGGTGGTGTAAGCTTGTTCTTAAATACTTCTGTATGGAAAAGTTAGATCTAGCCAATACAGGTTGAAGTTAAATGGTTTTTGACTAAAATATATTTGTCATATGAAATCATAGGATGTCACATTAGGAAGCACAAGCTCAGGCTCAATTTTCTTAAAATGCAGTCCTAGAGAGAGTTAAATTAACTGGGAGATGATAATTGGGCAGTCTACCCACTCCAGATACAAGAAGGGTTTAGAAGATATTTGCATGGTAAATTTAATAAAATATAACCAATGGAAATGATTAGTAAAAATGCCATGAAAAAAATTAAGTGGCATTTAATTAATTTGAATTTGCTAGGCCCTAATGTGAGTCTGATGAACTCTGGGAGTTGGTGATGGACAGGGAGGCCTGGTGTGCTGCGATTCATGGGGTTGCAAAGAGCTGGACACGACTGAGTGACTGAACTGAAGGGAACTGCATATTTTTGTCAAAATATGCAAAAGTAAAAAGTGTCATTTCCCTTTTGTAATGTCTTCTCTGTTGCCCTCTTTCTCTGTGTATATGTGTATAATGTGCATAATCCTCTTCTGTTGAAAACTTTTCTGTGTATTTCAAAGTACTGTGTCACTTTTTAAAAAACAAAGTTCTCATTTTAGTATGTTATTATAAAGGAGTAACTTTAAAAGAAGCTTCTAAGGTAGTTTCCCTTTCAGAATAAACGTATTTGATTACTTGATATGTGGAAGCAGCCTTCCCCTAGGGATGAAGATGAGAAGCGTCCTAGAAGGAAGTGGGCTTAGTGAAGACTGGTAACTGTGATAAGTATGCCTCACAATTCACTGCTGTTTGTATTGGCTCTTGCTGTTGGCATTGGCTTAGGAGGCTTAAAAATTCATATTCTTGGCTTTTCTGAACAATACCAGGTCTTCATTACTAGTCCTTATTGGGTGGGGAAGGGATTTGTGAGTTTACCAATGTCTTTCACTTTTATGTATAAATGGTATTGACTTAGGAAGAAAACACTCCAGCAACCCAAGGCAGGGAGGGTGGAGAAAGGGGTAGAGTGAAAGGGGATGTCTTTGAACAATCATACTCTGTTTAGAGAGTTTAAATTCCCTTGTGATTCCTGGGGAGTTTAAGTACCTGTGCTGTGTATGTAACTGATCTCTAGTTAGTCCTATTCTTTCTCTTCCCTTCATCTCTGACTGCATTGCTCAAGAGTGTGCACCTGAATGAACAGTGGAATTTGCCAGGTAGTATGAAAGTTGCTGGGTCACCACCATACCTAAACTAAAGTGTCACTGAATGTCAGAATGCTGAGTATGGCATTGTACAATTTGTAAGGATGTCTGCATTTCCCTGATTTTTGTCTCTCATACCCACCTCACCACATGCCCCCAAATCACCTGAAATGAATTTGCATACTTCTGAAATTCTTACCAGGACTGTCCCTAGGTATAAGATACCTCTCATACTCAGATATTCTCTCTACCCTTCACATGTAGCCTTTAGACAAGTATAGTTTTATTTATTCCTTTTTTTTAAAATTTCAGTGAATCTTCTTTCTTTTTTATTTTTTTAAGTTATGAAAGTATGATAACACATTTACAGGAGACTTGGAAAGTATACAACAAAGTCACACAGTTCCACTACATATTAAAATTTTTTAAGTAGAAAAAGATTTTTAGTTGAAGTTACAATATAAAACTGTCAATACTTAATGAAATGAATAGACAGAAAAGTAGAAGGATGTAGTAGACCTCAGAGGTACTATGATCCAATTTAACATAATTAGGATTTATATAATTTTCACACAAGCAGCAGGATTCAATTTCTATTCAAGTTCCCATAGACTATAACCCAGGAGACACTGGAACATATCCAAGGACATAAAACAATGTGCAAAATTTTCATAGTCTACAGGTATTGAAATCATACAGAGTCTGTTCTCTTATCACTATAGAATTATGTTAGAAATCAATATCAAAAGATATTTGAAAACAGCCACATATTTTCAAGTGCAAGAAAGATTTTACCAAGAGAGATTTTGACTTTAGCCATTGAAAGCCTCAATATAGCTAGATGTGTATAAGAGACAGGAATAAATATGCTGTGATTTATTGATAAG
>SJYC01105652.1:0-27214 GCA_006408675.1 Madoqua kirkii | reverse complement strand
GATGGTCTTGATCCCTGTCTCCCATACAATGTCACTAACCTCATTCCATAGTTCATCAGGTACTCTTTCTATCAGATCTAGGCCCTTAAATCTATTTCTCACTTCCACTGTAGAATCATAAAGGATTTGATTAAGGTCATACCTGAATGGTCTAGTGGGTTTCCCTACTTTCTTCAATTTGAGTCTGAATTTGGTAATAAGGAGTTCGTGATCTGAGCTACAGTCAGCTCCTGGTCTTGTTTTTGTTGACTGTATAGAGTTTCTCCATCTTTGGTTGAAAAGAATATAATCAATCTGATTTCGGTGTTGACCATCTGGTGATGTCCATGGGTAGAGTCTTCTCTTGTGTTGTTGGAAGAGGGGGTTTGCTATGACCAGTGCATTCTCTTTGCAAAACTCTATTAGTCTTTGCCTTGCTTCATTCTGCATTCCAAGGCCAAATTTGCCTGTTACTCCAGAATTTCTTGACTTCCTACTTTAGCATTCCAGTTCCCTATAATGAAAAGGACATCTTTTTTGGGTGTGAGTTCTAAAAGGTCTTGTAGGTCTTCATAAAACCATTCAACTTCAGTTTCTTCAGTGTTACTGGTTGGGGCATAGTTGGATAACTGTGATATTGAATGGTTTGCCTTGGAGACGAACAGAGATCATTCTGTCATTTTTGAGATTGTATCCAAGTACTGCATTCGTACTCTTTTGTTGACCATGATGGCTACTCCATTTCTTCTGAGAGATTCCTGCCTGCAGTAGTAGATATAATGGTCGTCTGAGTTAAATTCACCCATTCCAGTCTGTTTTAGTTCGCTGATTCCTAGAATGTCAACGTTCACCCTTGCCATCTCCTGTTTTGACTACTTCCCATTTGCCTTGATTCATGGACCTGACATTCCAGGTTCCTATGCAGTACTGCTCTTTACAGCATTGGATCTTGCTTCTATCACCAGTCACATGCATAACTCGGTATGTCTCTTGCTACATCTGGGATATTCATTTCCTCCACAACCTTGAAAGCACAGGAGGGGCTCCTGCCTAAGTCTCTTGCTCTGCTCTGTGTCCACAAAGCCCATGGCAGCCATGAACACCGAGTGGAGAAGGTGTTTGAGGGGTGTGCTGAGTGCTTTTGAAGCACTGGACTGGTGCCCAGGTGACTCCTTCACCAAGTATATGTCGGGTCCACCAGCTTCACTGAGGAGCTGATGCTGGGCTCAATGGCAACCTTGGGAGTGGAAAGGAAAGAGAGGCACAGAGAACCCTGAGCTTCTGATGGCAGAACTTCAGGTCAGCACACACTAAGTAGGCGGTTCCAGCCCTGCAGGTGGACAGAGCTCCACTGTCCCAACAAATGGACCATGTTCAGTCCGCAGCCCTGCTCGCTGACACCCGGACCAAGGCTTGGAAGACAGGTCCTCTTGGGTGCAGCTTCTGATCTTCCAGAAGGGTTGGAATCACCAAGGGTTGGAATTTCTCCTGTAGTGCTGTGAAAAAGGGCTATAGTTTGATTCATTTACAACCAGGTAAACCTTACTCTGAAGTATCATTAAATTCTCAAGAAGTTGTTTGTGAATTTTACATGTAAGTTTACCCAATCCAAAGAATAGCAAGGAGAGACAAGAAAGGCTTCCTCAGTGATCAGTGCAAAGAAATAGAGGAAAACAATAGAATGAGTAAGACTAGAGATCTTCTCAAGAAAATTAGAGATACCAAGGGAGCATTCCATGCAAAGATGGGCTCAATAAAGGACAGAAATGGTATGGACCTAACAGAAGCAGAAGATATTAAGAGAGGTGGCAAGAATACACAGAAAAACTGTACAAAAAAGATCTTCATGACCCAGATAATCACAATGGTGTGATCACTCATCTAGAGCCAGACATCTTGGAATGTGAAGTCAAGTGGGCCTTTGGAAGCATCACTATGAACAAAGCTAGTGGAGGTGATGGAATTCCAGTTGAGCTGTTTCAAATCCTGAAAGATGATGTTGTGAAACTGTGGCACTCAATATGCCAGAAAATTTGGAAAACTCAGGAGTGGCCACAGGACTGGAAAAGGTCAGTTTTCGTTCTAATCTCTAATAAAGGCAATGTCAAAGAATGCTCAAACTACCACACAATTGCACTCATCTCACACACTCGTAAAGTAATGCTCAAAATTTTCCAAGCCAGGCTTCAACAATACGGGAACCGTGAACTTCCAGATGTTCAAGCTGGTTTTAGAAAAGGCAGAGGAACCAGAGATCAAATTTCCAACATCTGCTGGATCATGGAAAAAGCAAGAGAGTTCCAGAAAAACATCTATTTCTGCTTTATTGACTATGCCAAAGCCTTTGATTGTGTGGATCACAATAAACTGGAAAATTCTGAAAGAGATGGGGATACCAGACCACCTGACCTGCCTCTATGCAGAAACCTGTATGCAGGTCAGGAAGCAACAGTTAGAACTGGACATGGAACAACAATCTGGTTCCAAATAGGAAAAGGAGTCTGTCAAGGCTGTATATTGTCACCCTGCTTATTTAACTTATATGCAGAGGACATCATGAGAAACACTGGGCTGGAAGAAGCAAAAGCTGGAATGAAGATCGCAGGGAGGAATATCAATAACCTCCGATATGCAGATGACACCACCCTTATGCAGAAAGTGAAGAGGAACTAAAAAGCCTCTTGATGAAAGTGAAAGAGGAGAGGGAGAAAGTTGGCTTAAAGCTTAACATTCAGAAAATGAAGATCATGGCATCTGGTCCCATCAGTTCATGGCAAATAGATGGAGAAACAGTGGAAACTGTGGCAGACTGAATTTTTTGGGCTCCAAAATTACTGCAGATGGTTACTGCAGCCATGAAGTTAAAAGACACTTGGCTGTTTGGAAGAAAAGTTATGACCAACCTAGACAGCATATTAAAAAGCCGAGACATTACTTTGTCAACAAAGGTTCGTCTAGTCAAGGCTATGGTTTTTCCAGTAGTCATGTATGGATGTGAGAGTTGGACTATTAAGAAAGCTGAGCACCAAAGAATTGATGCTTTTGAACTGTGGTGTTGGAGAAGACTCTTGAGAGTCCCTTGGACTGCAAAGAGAACCAACCAGTCCATCCTAAAGGAGATCACTCCTGAATGTTCATTGGAAAGACTGGTGCTGAAGCTGAAATGCCAATACTTCGGCCACCTGATGCGAAGAACTGACTCACTGTAAAAGACCCTGATGCTGGGAAAGATTGAAGAGGGGAAGAGAAGGGGATGACAGAGGATAAGATGGTTGGATGGCATCACCAACTCAATGGACATGGGTTTGGGTAGACTCCGGGAGATGGTGATGGACAGGAGGCCTGGCATAATGTGGTCCATGGGGTTGCAAAGAGTCGGACAAGACTGAGCCACTGAACTGAACTGAACTGAACTGTGTGTGTCACTATTTAAAGTAAAATATAGTCAATGTGCCTCTTTTCACAAGCAAGGAAATTTCTAATTTATCATTTCTATTTTGTGAATGTGACTTTTGCACACACACACACGCAAATAGACACACACACAAAGAGACACACACAAATAGGCACACACACAAACAGACACACACAAATAGGCACACGCACACACACACATTTTTGCCTTACCTCTATTGACGACCTGGGATATAAATCAGAACTAAGAAATGAAGGCTATGTTAAGTAGTTCAAGCTTCAGAAAAAATTACCATCCTAGTCTAAGCTAAAATACCACGAAAAACCTCAAGTCAGCATCTGTCTGCTTCTGGGACTGTCCTTTACTTCGGCCCCAACCTATAAATTCTGACTTTGCAACAGAAGGTATGGAGACTGTGGTTAAGCTCAAAGCTCAGTTGCGTCTGACTCTTTGCGACCCCCTGTGGCCCGCCAGGCTCTTCCATGGGATTTCTCAGGCAAGAACACTGGAGTGGGTGGCCATGTCCTCTTCCAGGGGATTTTCCCTGCCCACATCTCCTTCGTTGGCAGGTGGGTTCTTCACCAGTGAGCCACCTGCAAAGCCCAGAGACTGTGGTTACCACGTGTGAAATTGTCAGGTAAGTGTGAAATATTGGGTTTTCTCCTCTTAGATTTGTGCTGTCTGGTAAGCTGACTTGGTTGAATGTGTTTTGGTGGGTTTGTGAAAGTATAAGGCCCCAGTAATGCAACTTGCTGAGTCATTCTCCTAGACAGCCTAGGGGTTTAATTGGAAAGTTAGGGCAGATACCTTGACTGGCATGTGACATCTTTTGTTGCCTCTGGAAAAACAAAAAACAAGCAGAATTGAGTGAAGATGAAGGGGTCAGGTTTACACAAGAATAATCACAGCTGGAAGATTTTCCAGGAGGTACAACAGAGACTTAAAATTGAAATAAAAATAAAAAAGATCCTGACAAGACAAATTCAAGACAATGAACAGCAGAGCCAGCCTCTTGAGGAATTTAGACACTTGACATTAACAGCTGGGAAGAGACTGTGGTTGACTCAAACTTGAGTGAGGCAGAGTGTGTTTTGAGTTTTTTTTTTTCTTCAAAAAATGTGCTTTATTTTAGATTATTTGATTCATTAGTATTTTAGAGGAGTAATTTTTATCTGTTTGGTGGTCTTAAAGACAACTTATGAATGTGAATTAACACTTCTTGGGTTCAAAGTTAATATTCTGAATACTCTCAGGTTCAAAGTTTTTGAAATTTAGAGATTATTATGGCTGGACTGTGCCTTCAAAAGTAACCAAGTCAGTGAATTCTGATGATGAGGAGAAACTGAATGGCTCTTTGGCCATGTGCTCAGCCCCCAGCTTGTTCATTTTGATGGCTGTATCACCAGTACCAACTTAGATTTATTGAAGCCCTGGTTTAACGTGGGTGCAGAGGAAAAGGCTGTGTCTATTTTATAATCGTGTCCTTGAGAGCTTATTCTTCAGAAAGTACATCTAGTGCCCAACATTTATATTGTTAATGTTTTCGACTGAATTTTGCTTTATTAGTAATGTGTGATTGATATCTAAAATCAATTTCTGTGCCTAAAGAACTGACGACATTAAAATATTATTAAAAGAGGTTTTTGCAGGCACTTGGCTCTGTGTGACAAAGTGCATAATTAGCAGGACTTAAGAGCTAATAGGTTTATAAACTCGTTATATATAAAGGCTCCACTTCTAAAATAATGTTCAGCTGATATTTAACATGTCTTGCCGTGACTTGTGTAAGAAATGAATTGTTCTTGGTTATGCAAGTCTTATTGCTGTATTTTGGACTGCAAGGAGATCCAATCAGTCCATCCTAAAGGAGAGCAGTCCTGGGTGTTCATTGGAAGGACTGAAGTTGAAGCTGAAACTCCAATACTTTGGCCACCTGATGCAAAGAGCTGACTCATTTGAAAAGACCCTGATTCTGGGAAAGATTGAGAACAGGAGGGGAAGGGGACGACAAAAGATGAGATAGTTGGATGGCATCACTGACTCAATGGACATGGGTTTGCATGAACTCTGGGAGTTGGTGATGAACAGGGAGGCCTGGCATGCTGCGGTTCATGGGGTCACAAAGAGTGGGACACGACTGAGCAACTGAACTGAACTGATTGCTTGTATTATCTCTTGAAGTAGTTAAAAATGTGGTGCTTGTATTGTTTGTGGCAGGACAGCCGAGCGGGAGGAGCTTATACTATAGTGGCAGTTTGGAGGTTGAGCTTAAATTGCCTGAAATGACCGGACTCCCGGAGAGACCCTTTGAAAATGTGAGCTTTTTATGGCCTGTGCGTCATCGAGCACCAGATGCCAGCTTGGAGGGTTGAGGCTGGTGAGAAAGTCATCTGAATCAATGCATCAACCCACACCTGATGTTTGATATGGATGTGGAAAGAACCGTCCCACTCCTTAATAGTTTTTCTTCTTGTAATGTCAGCCTTCAAATTAAATATTGTCATTGTTCAAGAAGTTGCAGGATGAGTCAGGGAAGAGATGGAACCTAAACAGAAGTAAACACCAATCGATCCAGACTTGTAAACTCTATTTGTGATTACGCCCCTTAAAATACGAAGATTTAAAAATATGACTGGACAGAAAGAGAAAGACAGATACCAGTTGACATCATTTACATGTGGAATCTAAAATAGGACACAAACACCTTATCTAAGAAACAGAAGCAGACTCACAATAGAGAACAGACTGGCTGTTGCCAGTGGTGGGGGGCGGAGGGTGGAGGAGGGAAAGATTAGGACTGTGGGATTAGCAGATATAAACTAGCATATATAGACTGGATAAACAACAAGGTCTTACTGTAGAGCACAGGGAATTATATTCAATATTCTGTGATAAACCTCAATGGAAAAGAATATGAAAATGAATATACGTATATGTATAACTGAATCATTTCTGCTGTACGGCAGAAATCAGCACAAGCATTTTAAGGCAACTATACTTCAATAAAGTAAATAAAAAATGACTAATAATCCTGTAGTCCTAATTTGAATTAAAGGTATCCACATGAACGCATGAAAAAAAAAATACAACTGGGGCTCAGGGCTGGGAGGGTGTCAGGCCCTTCTGCTGAGGTCATGGAGTTGGATTTCTCTAGTCTGGACAGTTACGGGGCATCTCTTCAAATTTCCAGCAAATATGTCCTGGCAGTCTTGCGTGCATACTTAGTCGTCTCTGACTCTGTGATCACATGAACTGTATCCTGCCAGGCTCCTCTGTCCATGGGATTTTCCCAGCAAGAATACTGGAGTGGGTTGCCATGCCCTCCTCTAGGGGATCTTCCTGACCCAGGGATTGAATTTGTGTCTCCAGTATCTCCTGTACTGCAAGCAAATTCTTTACAGCTGAGCCACTGGGAAAGCCCCATGCCTCTCCAATAACGCCTCTGAAAATGGAGACGCTAACACTTCTATTTTACTTCTTCTGAAGTGAAGGTTACCCAGGAGGGTTTTGTGGGTCTTTAGCACTCCTATGATTCCATCAGCCTACAGTTTCCACCAGACAAAAAATGTCAAGTCAAAAAAACAACAACAACCATTCTCTAGGTCTAGGAAGCTTCAAGGATATTGATTTTCTTGTGTTCACTTAGAACTAGACCCCATGTGTCTCCTAGATAGAGACCCCTAACACCAAACCTAATATGTGCAAGAACGCTCAATGAGATTAACGGAAAAACTGCGATTCATCATTGGCTAGGTAATTTACATATGATGTGAATATTTTAATTGAAATACACTTTCAAGCTGCTGTTTGTGTGCTGGGTGAAAGAGAGCTGTACCTTCGATGTGATGCTGAAATAGCTAAGATACATTAAACTTCATGAAAAATAGAAGTGATCGAGGTACAGAAAGAAGTGGAAGAGGCAAACATAGTCAGATAACTGGATTATTATTATTTGATATCCACATGCCACTCATGTCTCCTTGCAGTTCTTGGCTGTTGTGCAGGGGACAGGAAGGAAAGAGGAGAGAGAAAGGCACAGGGTCAGGGAGCAGCAAGGTGTCTGACCTTGCAGAACTTGCGCGGCTCCTCCCATAGAATGTAAATTTCAGCTCTTCTGGAAAGCCAGACGACAGAACTAGCAACTTTAGCCAACTGAGTTAATCATTCTACAAGTGGGGCAGCCAGGTCAGAAAGACCCTGAGAATTCCCTTTAAAGAGCTATGCTCTTGCTGACACCTGAACATATTAATACAGTACCTCAGGTCACACTCCTTGTTTCATGGGGCTTAATGATGCACCTTGGCTTCCCTGGCGGCTCAGATGGTAAAGTGTCTGCCTACAATGCGGGAGACCCGGGTTCGATCCCTGGGTTGGGAAGATCTCCTGGAGAAGGAAATGGCAACTCACTCCAGTACTCTTGCCTGGAGAATCCCACGGACAGAGGAGCCTGGTGGGCTACAGTCCATGGGGTCGCAAAGAGTCGGACACGACTGAGCGACTTCACTTCACTTACAATTTAGCGATCAGGTTAACTCAGGGTCTGTGTTGAAGGCAGGGATGAGTTTTATGTTGCGGGTAAGGGAATGTTTTCAAGCTAGGACTTATCAACAATGGATTTTCTCAACACCTTAGAGATGAACCAGCGAATATCCTCCAGTTTGATCAAGCTCCAGTTACTCCTCTTTGCAGCCTGATGAGATTAGTAGAACCATCCTCTGGGAGTATGAGCTGTAATTTTTCATGATTAAAGAGCTGGAAGAGAAACAAAAAGCCTCTCCGTCTCAACTGTGTGAGAGACAAAGTTTGCAACATGTCAACTCTCCAAATTGTTGGTCTACTAATTCCCCTTCTTAGGGGGCTTATCCTCACATTCTTTGAGTTTCAAAGCAGGGAAAATGGGAAGTAAATTTCTCTCTCCATTTGGTTGGTATTTGCATATCATGAAGCATGCCTCCACAAATGCGGGTTTAGAGTTTTGTTCCTAACTCCATGTAGTACTGTTCTGACTCTGAACATGTCAGAAGGATGAAGAAATAAAATGCATCTACTGCTGGCAAGATGCCCTCTGCTATTCCGCTCCCTCTGTGTGATGGGTTATGTTAAGGTGATTTGTTAAACCTTGACATTGTCTTATCCCACTACTGGATAAATTCCCTGAGAAAATCATAATGCAAAAAGACACATGTATCCCAATATTCATTGCAGCAGTATTTATAAAAGCCATAACAGGGAGGTAACCTAAATGTCCATCACCAGATGACTGGATAAAGAAGATATGGTTCATATATACAACGGAATATTACTCGGCCATAAAAAGGACCAAAATGGAGTCATTTGTAGAGATGCGGGCGCTCCTAGAGTCTGTCATACAGAGTGAAGTAAGTCGGAAAGAGAAAAACAAATATTGCATATTAATGCATATGTGTGGAATCTAGAAAAATGGTATGTGAACCTGTTTGCAGGGCAGAAATAGAGACCAGAGGTAGTGAGTGGACATACGGACATGGAAGGGGAAGGTGGGACAAGCTGGGAGATTAGGATTGACATATCCACACTGCTGTGTGTGGAGCAGAGAGCCAGTGGGAAGCTGCTGCATAGCGCAGGGAGCTCAGCTCAGAGCTCTGTGATGGCCTGAGGGGTGGGAGGGAGGCGATATATGTATCCACATAGCGGATTCACTTCACTGGACTGGAGAAACTAACACGACAATGCAAGGCAGCCATATTTCAATTAAAAAAAGAGTAAACCGCAAGGCATGCATAATATTTCCAGTTAGTTACCAAGAAGCATGTTAGTAACAACCCATCAAAAATACAGAACATCACGCCCTGACTAGCTCAGTAGCCCGGGAATCCTAGCCAGACCAGGTCTGGACGTTTATAAGGGAAGGAAAGGATGTACATAGAGTCTGAGTGGTTCTAGTGACAGAGCCAGGTCAAGCCCAGGGTTTGTGACAACTGCAAATCAAGTGTTGTTTTTGTTTTCACCGGAGCACAACATGACTGCATCATCGACACACTGGCTTGTTTCCCAAGTGGCGTGTCAGCTCGGCTGGGCTATCTGACTCATCGCTAATGGATGTGGTGCCGGGAGAGTGTTTCATAGTTGTAACCAGGTGATATTTCCTGTGTGAGCCTGACTTGATCAGTTGAAAGGCTCTAAGGGGAAGGTTTGAAGAAATTCTCCCTGGGGATGGCAGCTTCAGCCCCTGCCTGGGAGCCTCCGTTTTCCCTTCCTGATCAGGCCAGCCCTAGAGGTCTCTGACATGCCCACCTGCCCTCTTAAACGTGGAAGCCAATTCCTTCCAATGAATCTTTTCACATTTATCTCCTTCTTTTCCAATTAGAGTTTGACTCATACAGCAAGGCAGCAGCTGTGGGAGGAAAGACAAAAAGGCATTGAATCCCACAGGCCACCGGTTTTTTACTTTGGGGAACCAGGAGCCTGATCACTCATATACTTCTCATATGCTCATATACTTCTGTGCAGCTCTTATTGGCAGAAGTGGACTTGGCTCTTCTACTTGGTCCAATAAGTAGACTTATTGCAGAAGGACTCTGAGGCCAGGACTATGTTCTGTATAAATGCTGCAGACGTTGGCTCATGCCCACCGGCCAGTGTGGAGAAGAGGAATAGTAGGCAGGAGAAGCATGGATCAGAGGCTGTGTGCAGAAAGGCACTGAGATGATCAACTGGTGCCCCTTGGAAAAACAGCATCAGCAGATTTACCTGCTCAGGTCACCTGATGTGAAGGACTGACTCATTGGAAAAGACCCTGATGCTGGGAAAGATTGAAGGCAGGAGGAGAAGGAGACGACAGAGGATGAGATTGTTGGATGGCATCAGTGACTCAGTCAACACGAGTTTGAGTAAGCTCCAGGAGCTGGTAATGGACAGGGAGGCCTGGTGTGCTGTAGTCCATGATGTCACAGAGAGTCAGACACGACTGAGTGACTGAACTGTGAAATAAACTGAGGGCATGTTCAAGATGGAAGGTCACATGTTGAGTTGAAGATAGCCACTGGCTTCCAAAAGAGGAAGGAGGGTGGAGAACAGGAAGCCAGGCTTTGGGTGTGGCGATTTATGAATAAACAATAAAGATTACTCACAAGGAAGATTATTGAAAACTTCCAGAAAAAACTATGCACTATTTAAAGCACACCTTTCTGGGTTTTCTGATTCTAGCTATTCATTGCCCTGGAGCTACTTTTATAATTTGGAAATTATAGAGAACTGATTGCAATGCAGTTGTAATTCAGTTCAGTTCAGTCACTCAGTCATGTCCGACTGTTTGCGACCCCATGAATCACAGTACGCCAGGCCTCCCTGTTCATCACCATCTCCCGGAGTTCACTCAGACTCATGTCCATCGAGTCAGTGATGCCATCCAGCCATCTCATCCTCTGTCGTCCCCTTCTCCTCCTGCCCTCAATCCCTCCCAGCATCAGAGTCTTTTCCAATGAGTCAACTCTCCACATGAGGTAGCCAAAGTACTGGAGTTTCAGCTTTAGCATCATTTCCTTCCAAAGAAATCCCAGGGCTGATCTCCTTCAGAATGGACTGGTTGGATCTCCTTGCAGTCCCAGGGACTCTCAAGAGTCTTCTCCAACACCACAGTTCAAAAGCATCAGTTCATCAGTGCTCAGCCTTCTTCACAGTCCAACTCTCACATCCATACATGACCACAGGAAAAACCATAGCCTTGACTAGATGGATCTTAGTCAGCAAAGTAATATCTCTGCTCTTGAATATACTATCTATGTTGGTTATAACTTTTCTTCCAAGGAGTAAGTGTCTTTTAATTTCATGGCTGCTGTCACCATCTGCAGTGATTTTGGAGTCCCCAAAAATAAAGTCTGACACTTTCCCATCTATTTCCCATGGAGTGATGGGACCAGATGCCATGATCTTCATTTTCTGAATGTTGAGCTTTAAGCCAACTTTTTCACTCTCCTCTTTCACTTTCATCAAGATATGTCCATCGAGTCGGTGATGCCATCCAGCCATCTCATCCTCTGTCGTCCCCTTTTCCTGTCCCCAATCCCTGCCAGCATCAGGGTCTTTTCCAATGAGTCAACTGTTCACATGAGGTGGCCTAAGTATTGGAGTGGACATTGTGCTAAACATCCCCAGAGTTCCTTCCTGCTGCCTTTATACCTTCCTTCTGGGTTGTCTCTGGATTATTTTGTTGTTCTTTTCTTCATCTCAGTAGGACACAGCAGGGCTTTAAGGAAGGAAATAAAGACTTTTGTTTGTTTCAGTTTACTTAAATTACTTCTCAGCTTCCTTGGTGGCACTGCTGCCTTTATACCTTCCTTCTGGGTTGTCTCTGGATTATTTTGTTGTTCTTTTCTTCATCTCAGTAGGACACAGCAGGGCTTTAAGGAAGGAAATAAAGACTTTTGTTTGTTTCAGTTTACTTAAATTACTTCTCAGCTTCCTTAGTGGCCCAGTGGTAAAGAACCCGCCTGCCAGTGCAGGAGACACGGGTTCCAGCCCTGGGCTGGGAAGATCCCCTGGAGAAGGAAATGGCAACCCACTCCAGCATCCTTGCCATGGACAGAGGAGGCTGGCGGGCTACAGTCCACGGGGGTCTCAAAGAGTCAGACATGACTTAGAAGTTGAACAACAACAACAAATAATAGTGATGCAAATTGTGTTGTAGAGAGGTCAAGGTCACAGACACAATAGGAAGTACACGCTATGAGCTGAGAGGAATTTGAAGGAGCTAATGAGCGAAGATTTTCCCAAGGAGTGGAAGCTGATTAAATACTGAAGGATGACTGGACCACAGATAACAGAAGCTTGGCTAGAGAGAAGAACACCGAGAAAGAAAGTGGTCCCTCTGATTTTCTTCGGGGAGTAGGATTCGTCTTCTTTGGGAACCCATTGTTGACTGAGTCTCTGGGGACGGCTTCTTGCTGTTACACGAGCAGTGACTTCATTATGGTTGAAGTTCACTCCGTTTCATAGGCTGGCTGCCCATGTTTTCCTCAATGCTATCTTGGTTTTTGCAGTAAGTACTTCATTTGGTCACAAAGGGGAGGTTTTGTCCCCTGAACACTTCCTGGCTCTGCTGTCAGCCTTTGATTGCTTCTAAAACCATTCCCTGGGCCTGTAATACATCCATGTCACTTGTCTACAGAAAGTTTAAAAGTAGTGGAGTTGATCTAAACATTTTTGTGAACAACTGAGCAGTAAGTACAGTTTCAAAGCTGCAGCAGCTGTTTGTGTCTTTCCTTGCAATCTGGTGTCTTTACTGGAATCCTTTATGTCAGAACATAATCTACTTAAAAAGTTTCCATTTATGTCACGAATAATAAACTTGATGGCTCTTTACAACATCCAAACAGCCCCTTGAAGCTGCCTCTTCAGATGATAGCCTTCTTTCCTCAATGAAGACATTGGAAAAGTAATTTCTTTACATTTCTCATGAAACAGTCATTCTTTGGTATGACTGCTAAAAGTGTAATCGGCAAGTTTTGTCTCCACCATCTTCAGAGCATTGCTATTATTAAGTATCAAATATGATTTGTCAGTTCGATCGCTCAGTTGTGTCCGACTCTCTGTGACCCCATAGACTGCAGCATGCCAGGCTTCCCTGTCCATCATCAACTCTTGGAGCTTGCTCAAATTCATGTCCATTGAGTCAGTGATGCTATCCAACCATATGATACTAGGGTTATCCTATAGTTTATGTTTAAAATAAGTATATTATGTGTATAGAATTAGATTTCAAACTGCACATGTATAAAGCTAGCTCCATATATACACACAAGCAGTCTGAAAGGATAAAGAATTCTCTAAGAAAATTAGTACTTGGTGGTTTTAAGTTTAACGGCTCCATCACACATTTCTTGACCTAATAGGAAATTCCGTAGAGTTGTGTGGTGGGAATGCCCATGGGCGGGAACCGCAGGATGAGCTTCCCCTGGAATGTCTGCCCTGGGGAGAGGTCCCAGAGGAGGAGGCTATGGAAGGGGTTAACCCTGGGGTGGAGCAGCGGGGGGTCACTTAATCTGTCCAAACTCGAATTTGCAGGCAGGAGTTTTTAAAGGGCTAGATCTTCACAGAGAAAGAGTACATGCTTAAAAGTGTTCTCTCCATATGAGCATTAGTTGAAAAATAGAGGCTTCAAAAATTTAAATGTTACTACAAGTCTTGCTGAGCCCTAAGAACTTGTAAGTGACTTGAAATGGGAATTTCCACCCCCCTCCCACTCATGACATAGTGCTTGTTAAGATACTTGACATTTGTAATTTTAATACATGGTGTTTAGTTTTGTTTCTGTGTGGTTGTTATTCACTCGCTAAGTCGTTTCTGACTCTTTGCAATTCATGGACTTCAGCATGCCACACTTCACTGTCTTTCACTATTTCCCAGAGTTTGCTCAAACTCATGTCCATTGAATCAGTGATGCCATCCAACCATCTCATCCTCTGTTGCCCCCTTCTCCTGCCCTCAGTCTTACCCAGCATCACTGATTTTTCCCCAGTGAGTCAGCTCTTCGCATCAGGTGGCCAGAGTATTGGAGCTTCAGCTTCAGCATCAGTCCTCTCAATGAATACTCAGGGTTGATTTCCTTTAAGATTGACTGGTTTGATCTCTTTGCTGTCCAAGGGACTTGAAGAATCTTCTCCAACACCACATTCTGAAAGCATCAGTTCTTTGATGCTCAGCCTTCTTTATGGTCCAACTCTCATATCCATACATGACTACTAGAAAAACCATAGCTTTGACTAGATGGACCTTTGTTGGCGAAGTGATGTCTATGCTTTTTAGAATGCTGTCTAGTTTTGTCATAGCTTTCCTTCCAAGAAGCAAGTGTCTTCGCATTTCATGGCTGCATTTACCATCTGCAGTGATGCTGGAGCCCAGGAAGAGAAAATCTATCACTGCTTCCACTTTCCCCCATCTATTTGCCATGAAGTGATAGGACCATATGCTATGATCTTAGCTTTTTCAATGTTGAGTTTTAAGCCAGCTTTTTCGCTGTCCTCTTTCACCCTCATCAAGAGGCTTTTTAGTTCCTCTTCACTTTTTTTTTGCCATTAGAGTGGTATCATCTGAAAAGAAGGAAAGGTAGTTGTTTTAAATAGAAAAGAAAAGGGAATGGCACTTACAGAAGTGTTGGCGGTTTGGAGTAGCAGGACCTGATCTAGGCCTTCAGGTGTGGAAATACCATTTATCTGGTCTGACGGGTACTGTGCCGCTCCTACAGTCAGGAAGGTGGAGAAGCTGCCTTGGGAATGTATCTGTGATCCAGGAGTCAGAGTGACATCACTGTAAAAGGCTCAGAAACCACTCTGGGCATGTTACCTTTTTCTTTTTTCTTTATGGTCCAACTCTCACATCCATACATGCCTACTAGAAAAACCATAGCCTTCACTACATGGACCTTTGTTGGCAAAGTGATGTCTGTGCTTTTTAGAATGCTATCTAGTTTTGTCATAGCTTTCCTTCCAAGAAGCAAGTGTCTTCTAATTTCTAAAAAAAGTTCCATGCTTTGCTTTTTTATATCCATGAGATTAGTTGCTGGACACTGGGCTGCTGCAGCAGTGTCTCACATCCTTGCTTAGCTCACTTTCTTCTTCCTGATCTCATGCTTGTATATCTTATAAGTAGACCACTAGTTGCAGGGAAGCCTGGAAAAAGAAATGTGACTGGTTTGGGCCTATGTCATATAGGAAGGCACACAGGAAGAAAGTTGGCATGGAGACACTTCCTCCAAAAAACTGGCATGGAGCACCCATACACTAAATTCATCATTCCATTAATACCATTAAAAGGAAGCATGGCAGTGGAGAAGACCTTGCTTTTTTTTTCTGTGATCACATTGCCTGATCTTCCTCACCTCCAACCCTCCTTAAAATATCACCCACAGCCTTTCTGGTCCTGTGTC
This sequence comes from Madoqua kirkii, assembly GCA_006408675.1. Lineage (NCBI taxonomy): Eukaryota > Metazoa > Chordata > Mammalia > Artiodactyla > Bovidae > Madoqua > Madoqua kirkii. Next base: position 11,918 of record SJYC01105652.1, on the reverse strand, counting down.
CTGTGGAAGATTTTCCAACCTTTCCTCTCTAGTGTTTTCAGCAGGTGCATATATATAATTGACAACATTTTTTCCCTAATAATAATGTAATTTCTAAGAAACTGCCATCATGATATGTTACTGACTACTAGATGTAATTTGTTTTCACTTATGTTTGTTCATTTTTTTCTTCTCTTTTTATTGACATTTAATTGACATATAGCTCTGTATAAGTTTAAGGTGTGCAGCATAATGATTTGACTTACATATATCATGAGATGATTAACCAACAAGTTTACTGAGCATCTATCATCTCATTTAGATACAAAATAAAGAAAAAATATTCTTTTGTTCTGATGAGAACTCTTGGGATTTGTTCTCTTAACAACTTTCACATATAACATAGAATAGTCTTATAGTGATCATATAGTACATTACATCCTTAGTACTTTTTTCTCTTATAACTGAAAACTTGTACCACCTTCATCCAGTTCTGGCCCCCTCCCACCCTTACCTCTGATAACCACAAAGGTTTTCTTTTAACCATGCCATTAGGAGATTTTTTTAGTGAATAAATACTTAAAAAATAAATATTTGATTATACTTTTTGTAGTTATACCTTTTTTTTTTTTTTAAATTTGTGAGGTTGATATTATAGCAAATGGAGCAAGGAATGTTAGAGCTAAACTCTAGTTCTTAATTCCAAAGTACCAGAAAAAAGTTAGCAATATAACTCTAGGAGAGTGTCCTAAATATCAGGGAAAATGTTCTGCAGTATTCTATTTTCAAAGGTAAGCTGCAGAGAATAAAGTGTGTACGTATAATATAAACATATATTTATATATATATATCTTATTTCTGAATGGAGAGTAATTGAAATATGAATTTTCCTGGAGATTTCTGATGGGTGTTATCTTTTGGAGAGTACTTTATAAGGCAATCGTTCCAGTTAACTTAGAAGTATGGAAAAGAAGGAAGTTATTTCTAAGCTAGAATTGTGTCTTTTGGCAGTTGTTTTTAGGTCAAGTGTCTAAAACTGTCAAAAGCTGAATTGGTTTCTAGAGGGAAGTAGAGTGACCTCCAAAACTTTCCCTGAATGACCGATATGTGTTATATAAGCCATGTTTTATTTTCTAAAGTTCCTTGTGTAGACTTTCCATTTTTTTCTTTACTTATCTTCTTAAACCTTTTTATGCTTAGTGAGCAAATACAAAATACCAGTTTATAAGCTAAAAGAAAAAGTTGACTAAAGAATCTTTGGTTCATGTTTAATTATAGAAAGTTTGTATTCATATTTTTATCTTGACATTTATATTTTTATCATCTTCATCTGTTTCTTCTTAATGTATTTGAGTATAAGAAAAAAAAAACTGATAGGCTAAAAAAACAGCTCACTGTTTTGGAATTATTCAGTTCAGTCGCTCAGTTGTGTTCAGCTCTTTGCAACACCATGGACTGCTGCACACCAGGTCTCCCTGTCCATCACCAACTCCCGGAGTTTACCCAAACTCATGCCCATTGAGTCGGTGATGCCATCCAACCATCTCATCTTCTGTTGTCCCCTTCTCCTCCTGCCCTCAATCTTTCCCAGCATCAGGGTCTTTTCAAATGAGTCAGCTTTTCACATCAGGTGGCCAAAGTACTGGAGTTTCAGCTTTAGCATCATTCCCTCCAAAGAAATCCCAGGGCTGATCTCCTTCAGGATGGACTGGTTGGATCTCCTTGCAGTCCAAGGGACTCTCTAGAGTCTTCTCCAACACCACAGTTCAAAAGCATCAATTCTTTGGCACTCAGCTTAATTCACCCAATATGTATGAAACATTCATCAACTTAAGGGCAGGAAAGTAAGTAGTAAGCTTAGCTGAGAAATATCCAGTTGTACTCAATTATTACTTATTTTGGAATATGTCCTGTGAAAGGCATAATTGCAGAGAGAATGTATGCAATTACAATCTATATTCTGATATGAGAAATAGGCTTGCTGATTATAGGTTTTCAGGTAGGTATTACATTTAAGTAGTAATTAATCTTCTAACCTATTCTGAAATCTGCATAGAAATAATACAACGCTAAAAATAGTGAGACTTGAGAATTAATGGATTGGCTAAGTGTTCAGTATACCCTCTGCACTTCTCAGGAACAAACACAATTTCACACCTCTGTCTGCTTGTCCACGTCATTCATGCTTTTCAAGAACATTGCATTTCCTTCGAAAGATAGTCATTCTCCTGAGCACAGAAGTAATACTAGTAGTAGTTTTTCCCTGAATCCTGTTTTTGCTTCATATTATTCTATATTCTTGTCACAAGGGATAGAAAAAAATCAAGAATCTTTACTACCTTAGAGATTGATAGCAATGCTCATTACCTGGGAGATGGATACTGTTTGTTTAAACACTGGACTGTATAAACCATGTTTTCTTTTCTGGAGTTCCTTGTATAGTCTTTCCATCTTTTTTCCTTTCTTATCTTCTTAAAAGCTTTTATGCTTAGTAAAACTGAGAGACCAGTTTACAAGTTAACAGAAAAATAGCTGCCCATCCCTTACCAGTTTTGTTCTCATTCCCTTTAAACTGTCTTCAGCTCTCCATTAAGATGGAGTATTTGACTCATCTAGTACCCTGGACGCTTTATGTTTCTATTTTATTTTATTTATTTATTTATTTATTTTTTATTTTTATTTTTTGTTTAATGCTTATTCCATTTCACAGCACTGCATTGGTTCTGCCATACATTGACATGAATCAGCCACAGGTGTGGACGATCTCCCCATGTTAAAGCCCCCTCCCACCTCCCTTCCCTGCCCATCCCCCCGGTTCATCCCATACACCGGCCCCAAGCATCCTGTATCCTGTATTGAACATAGACTGGTGCTTCATCTCCCATATGATTGTATACATGTTTCGTTGTCCTTCTCCCAGATCTTCCCACCCTCTCCCTCTCCCTCTGAAGCCAACAGTCCGTTCTATACCTCTGTGTCTCTTATATTGTCTCACTTTCGGGGTCATCATTATTGTCTTCTAAATTCCATATATATGTGTCAGTATACTGTATTGGTGTTTTTCTTTCTGGCTTACTTCACTCTGTATAATTGGCTCCAGTTTCATCCATCTCATTAGAACTGCGTCAAACTTATTCTTTTTGAGGGCTGAGTAATACTCCATTGTGTATATGTACCAAAGCTTTCTTATCCATTCATCTGCTGATGGACATCTGGGTTGTTTCCATGTCCTGGCAATTATAAACATTAAAACAAAAATAAAATCCCCTATTTTGTAGTCCTGCCAGCTGTCTCCCTTGTTATGAACTGGAATTAGCATACCTCTGAAATTTGTTCAGACATTTCACTCACTCTATAGATTCTAATCCTCCTCTCTTTCTTACTAAACCTGTTCCATTTGCTGTTTACACCTCTTACACATTTTTGAATGTTGTTAGTTACCTGACTTCTTATGCATTTATTCTTTTGATCTGTCTAAATTCCTAGGTGAGCCATTTAAACTCCCTTCTATAGCCAGCACACTTACAGGTTTTCTCTTCTCCCTTGACAAACTTTTGCTCAACATGCCACCAGCCATAAAAATGAATTAGCCCAAATTATAATGTCTCCCATTTCAGTCCTCCAGATAATGAATGCTACTAGGTGAAGTGTGACAAACCTAGACAGTGTGTTGAAAAGTAGAGACATTACTCTGCTGACAAAGGTCCATATAGTTAAGGCTATGGTCTTCCTAGTGGTTGTGTACAGTTATGATAGTTGGGCTGTAAAGAAAGTAGAATGCCAATTGATGCCTTTGAACTGTGGTAATGAAGAAGACTGCTGAAAGTCCCTTGGACAGCAAGGGGATCAAACCAGTCAATCTTAAGGGAAATCAACCCTGAATACTTGTTGGAAGGACTGATGCTGAAGCTGATGCTCCAGTATTTTGGTCATCTGATGCCAACAACTGACTCATTGGAAAAGTCCCTGATGCTGGGAAAGATTGAGGGCAAAAGGAGAAGAGGGGGTCAGAGGATGAGATGGCTGGATGGCATCACTGATGCAATGGACATGAACTTAGGCAAACTTCAAGAGCTGGGAGGGACAGGGAGGACTGACATGCTGCAGTCAGTGGGGTCGCAAGGAGCTGGATATGACTTGGTGACTGAACAATAACAACAACTAGGGTGAGAAAGCAGAGAAGGCAATGGCAGCCAACTCCAGTATTCTTGCCTGGAAAATGCCATGGACGGAGGAGCCTGGTGGGCTGCAGTCCACGGGGCCGCTAAGAGTCAGACACGACTGAGAGACTTCACTTTCACTTTTCATTGTCATGCATTGGAGAAGGAAGTGGCAACCCACTCCAGTGTTCTTGCCTGGAGAATCCTATGGACAGCAGAGCCTCATGGGCTGCCTTCTATGAGGTCGCACAGAGTTGGATACGACTGAAGCGATGCAGCAGCAGCAGGGTGAGAAAGTGGGCCTGGATAACTTGGTGGCAGATTCTTTGCATATATTTCATAATTTCCCTAACTTCTGTAAAAGTTATTTAAGAAAGATACAAAGTTGATTTGAGTTCGGCTCTTCTGATGCATTGTAGTGCGATAGATGCAGCAATTCAAGCATCACATCTGCACTGCAGTCTTTCTTGGGGAAGAAAGTCTCTCTTCCCTGATTGTCAAAGAGAACTCCTGGGCTTCACTCTGGGCCATTTTTAAGCTGTGGTCTCCATAGCAATTCCTATGGTCAGAGTGATGCCAGCCTCAAGTTGGTTTGGGCTTGAATTACTGCCAATCACAATAGTAAGGTTGTGAGATTTTGCCAGTTGTTTTAGGTCAGTACCCACTTATGTGGCTAGCTTATGGAAATCAGTTCTGTCTAGGCACCAAAACTGCTAAACTGTACAGGAAGTATGAAATAGAGATTGAGGAAGCAACTGACAAGTGTCTACTGTAGTGGCTGATATTTTTATTCAAAATGAAGAAAGGATTTCTTACATTTTCAAATTCTAATAGTTTATATTTCAGTTTTGTTACAGACATTATAAGATTAAATCATGAAAGAAGACAGTCTGAAATCAATAATAAACAATTTCGTGGGGTTTTTTTAGCCTCAGCTAGGACTAGGGGAAGTATTACTGTAGTAATTCCAAGTTGGGATTTTATGAGCCATAAGCTGCAAGATCAAGGACGCAAAGTAGTTAAGATTGTAGGTGAGAATGTAGCTCAGGTGATTTCACCAGGTAGTCTGTGGTGGATGGCAAATAAATGAGGCTATAGTGTTTATTTGAAAGGTCAAGTTCACAGAGCAGAGGGAGGCAGGAGTGCAAAAGGTGTAAGAAGGATGAGGTATTAAAGTATAGTACTTCTGACGTGGCAATCTTTCAGGCAGTGACAAGATCCTATGATGATGGGGTACTGGTGTGGCGATGGAGTATAGGCGCCAGGAGGCCAGTGCACTAGATACATTCTCCTCCTGGAGAATAAGCCTTAGATGTTATTTTTCCTTTCTTGGGCTCAAACTCATTGAAAACCCCTCAACAAGTATAACAAGTATATAGCACAGCTAAATGATGATTGGAATATCTGTACCAGGTTTTTTCTTGCTGCCATTGGAACTCTGAGCAATTGCATCATCTCACTTTTGGAGTTCCTGCGTGCTCCACCCATGGATCTTCCCCACCCATGGGTCGAACCTGTATCTCTTACGTCTCCTGTATTGGCAGGCAGATTCTTTACCATGGAGTCTCCAGGAGTGCCCCCATACTATACTTGATCTTAGCCAAAAGGCCTTTCATATGTGAAAGTGTTTGGGTTAACTTCCCTTCTGGAAGTTGTGTCTCTCTCTCTCTGTTTCACCATAAAAAATATTGCCTTTTTTTTTCTTAAAAAAAAAACAAAACAAAACCCCTAAACAAACAGAAATAAACACACAAAAAACCCAACTCTAAATCTTTGAGTACTTCAATTCATTCTTGAGGTTCTCTGGAAGTTTTCTCGTGAATACATTAAAATATTTTTATGTCCATTTGTTTTTATGTTCATCATTAAATATCATTTATAGATCCTTCTAGTACCATTGAAATTGAAAAATTAAAAATTTCCTGCCTATAAATTCCTATAAATAAATCTGTAATATAGGAAGGAAAACAAATAAATGAGTAATAAATATCATATAGAGTATTTTTACCCTGATTGCCTGTGAATGGCCCACTCTCAGTGCTTAGTGGACACAGGACAGAGTGCTAGAATGTTCTGAAAGGAGAAAGGACTAGAGATTGCAAAGAATTAACATTATAACTGGCTTCTTAGGGACTTCCCTGGCTTCCAGTGATTAAGACTCCTTGCTTTCACTGTAGGGGGCATGGATTCATCCCTGTGCTGGGAACCAAGATAACTGCATTGCACACAGTATGGCCAAAAAAAAAAAAAAAGGAGAGAGAACTGGCCTTTTAGAAAGAACCAGTGCTTTGGACAGTAGATGTGCACACAGCACCAACGGGATTCATGGAAGTGGCCATGGAAAATAATTATATATGTGGGTTGAACACCTTCTATATGCTTTAGCAATGTGTAAGGAGCTTGGGGGACGAAAAAAATGTATCTATGAATATTGAGCAAATGGAACTCAAACTTTAGTTAGAGATACAAAATGCTGGGGCTTCCCAGGTGGTGCAGAGGTAAAGAATCTGCCTGCCAGTGCAGGAGACACAGGAGATTCAGGTTTATCCCTGGATTGGGAAAATACCATGTAGTAGGAATGGCAACCTGTTCCAGGATTCTTGCCTGGAAAATTCCATGGACAGAGGAGCTTGGTGGGCTACAGTCCATAGGGTCACAAATAGTTGGACAGGGCTGAGCGTAAGTGGTTGTGTGTGCCCGTGCATGTGCGTACACACACACACACATGGTGCAGACATGAAAATAGAACAATAAGACAATTTAGGATTATAAGTGTTCCTAATGTTATTGATGCTTTTGAACTGTGGTTTGGAGAAGACTCTTAAGAATCCCTTGGACGGTAAAAAGATCCAACCAATCCATTCTAAAGGAGATGAGCCCTGGGATTTCTTTGGAAGGAATGATGCTAAAGCTGAAACTCCAGTATTTTGGCCACCTCATGTGAAGAGCTGACTCATTGGAAAAGACTCTGATGCTGGGAGGGATTGGGGGCAGGAGGAGAAGGGACGACAGAGGATGAGATGGCTGGATGGCATCACCGACTTGATAGATGTGAGTCTGAGTGAACTCCGGGAGTTGGTGATGAACAGGGAGGCCTGGCGTGCTGTGATTCATGGGGTCGCAAAGAGTCAGACACAACTGAGCAACTGAACTGAACTAAATGTTTATGATGTGGCTGATGCATCATGCTCTGTGGGGATAGCAATCCCTTCTTCTCTGCTTAGTTGCTGAGTCATGTCCGACTGTGTGACCCTGTCTATGGGATTTTTCAGGCAAGAATACTGGAGTGGGTTGCCATTTCCTCTTTCAAGGGATTTTCCCAACGCATAGCTCAGTTGGTAAAGAATCCACCTGCAATGCGGGAGACTCTGGTTGGATTCCTGGGTCAGGAAGATCTGCTAGAGAAGGGATAGGCTAGCCACTCCAGACTTAGTTGCTGAGTCATGTCCGACTGTGTGACCCTGTCTATGGGATTTTTCAGGCAAGAATACTGGAGTGGGTTGCCATTTCCTCTTTCAAGGGATTTTCCCAACGCATAGCTCAGTTGGTAAAGAATCCACCTGCAATGCGGGAGACTCTGGTTGGATTCCTGGGTCAGGAAGATCTGCTAGAGAAGGGATAGGCTAGCCACTCCAGTATTCTTGGGCTTCCCTGTGGCTCAGCTGGTAAAGAATCCGCCTGCAATGAGGGAGACCTGGGTTCGATCCCTGGGTTGGGAAGATCCTCTGGAGAAGGGAAAGGCTGCCTACTCCAGTATTCTGATCTGGAGAATCCCATGGACTGTATAGGGTCACAAAGAGTCAGACACAACTGAGTGACTTCCACTTTCACTTTCCTGACTCAGGAATCAAACCCACATCTCCTGTGTCTCCTAAACTGCAGATGGATTCTTTACCTGCTGAACCACCAGGAAAACCTGTTTTTAGTCTATAAAGTCTATTTGAGAATATAAAACATATATAGAGGAAAACTTAGCATTTTAGGCAGTCCATAAAATTAATATGAATGCATTAGAGATAAGAACTGTGAACACTATGAAGTGAGAAAAAGAAATCATCACTAGGTAAGGAGAGAGAAGAACCCTGAGGTTGTAATGGTCTACTTGGACCTGTTCTCTTCTTTGTGGCCTGGTTTGGGTTAAGGTTGAGTTCAAACCATCAGACACTACTGATAGGAGTGGATATTGTCACACTCTTTCTACAGACGCCAGGTGAAGTGAAGTCGCTCAGTCGTGTCCAGGTTGGACATGATATCCATTCCTATCAGTAGTGTCTGATGGTTTAAACTCATCCTTAACCTCTTGCTTACAAGATTAGAATGTGCAGTGCTGTTATCTCTAAATCTGGAAAGTGTGTGGAATGTCTGGAATGGAGGAGGAAATTTCAGTGTTTGCTTCTGGCCAGCCCAACCAGGACTCCGTGTTTCTGACACTGATTGAGTGGATGGCCTGTCAGGGCCACAGACCACAGTCCAAGAGGTATGCACTCTGCCTTTTGACACATCTGTGAAATTTTGGCATTTATTGTTGGATTATTGCTGTGGAGTCCAAAAATACATGGTCATCATAATCGCATACTAATCTTATCTGTGTATAATAGAAGAAAAAATGCTGGAAAATAGGCAATCTACTGAACTATTGATAACATTTTTAAACCTAGCCATTTTACTTTACTTATAACTTTCTTTAGGAAGTTATAATGTTCTAGGAGATATACTATTTTAATGTGTGCAATATAGTAGCATTTAATACATGTACAGTGTTATGCAACCATGACTATCCAGTTCTAGAACATTTCATCATCCTCCCCAAAAGGAAACCCATGCCCATTCGGCAGTCACTCCACATCCTGTCTCCCCAGCTCCTGGCAGCCACTAATCTGTTTTCTGTGTGGTTTTTCATATATATAGTTTGATGTCATAGGTTGCAAAATAACGGAAGTACTCTGGTTTGATTTTTATTGCTCAGTTTATATAGTGGTATAATAATACTTTTCTATTAAATTTGTTAGACTCATTTTCTGATTAGGTGAATTTTTTTTTTTTAATACATTCACCAACATATAGAGTTTATTTAGGGATGAGCAGCTGTATGTTAAAAATTTTCTTTAATATTAATATATTTGTGGTTTATTTATTAACAGACTAAAAAACTCACAAAATTTTTATAGAAATAATTAGGTTAGGTATTTTCTTATTGTAAAACATCAAAGTAAAAAGCAATGCAGAGTAACCAGAAACTGACATATCATCTAAATGAAAATACATCCTAAATTACAAGGATAAAAATTCCATTTTTTCCTACTAGATAATCTACTCTGAGGCTAAAGAAAAAATGCCATTATAAAATAATGTGTGACTTTGTTCAGGTTTTAAAAGTAAGTACATTGATGATAAATGATGTTATTTATTTAGGAAAGAATTTTTACTTTTTCCTTAAAAAACAGTAGTGATATTTGAATACTAATTATAGTCTTGATTAGTGGTCTTGATATCTGTTGAAAAATATATTTTATTGATTTCCTCTGTGCATGTAGTTTCTGTATGCCTTTTAAAAAGAATGTTTTGAGGGCAGACTGCTTACAGATAAGCTCTTTCAGTGAGGCCCTTTGAAACAAAACCGTGTGGGAAGATTTAATGTGGAGCACATTTGGAATGAAATTTGACTTGAAGTTTAGAGAGGTCTGGAGTCAGATTATGTGTTAGTCACTCAATTGTGTCTGACTCTTTGTAGCCCTCCAGGCTCCTCTGTCCATGAGATTCTCCAGGCAAGAATACTGAAGCGGATAGCCATTCCCTTCTCCATTGGATCTTCCTGACCCAGGGATGAAACCTGGGTCTTCTGCATTGCAGGCAGATTTTTTACCATCTGAGCCACCAGGGAAGTCCCAAGAATTCTTATTCACATCTTTGAATATAATATATTATGAGGTTAGGTGAAGTTGTATATGGGTTGTGACTACTAGGTAGAAAAGCAGATATTACATTGCCTAGTTCCTATGATTTTTAAGAGATATTTAGTTATTGATTATGGTGTATTTTTCATGGATTCTAACTTATGCCTACTTACGTTTTTTTTTTTTTTTTCCATGGACAGAGGAGCTCTCCAAAGAGTATATGAAAATGCCTACTTTCAGTTTTAACAACACTGCAGTCAGACTGCTGAGGTTCAAAATCCTGCCCTTCAGTTGAACTACTTCATTGACAAGACTCAAAATTGTTCTTATCCTTAAGTATTACTATCTTGCAGACAGGTAGAGTGCCTGTTTGTGGGCTGTTAAGAGGAAGAGTGAAAGAGTGCCTGAGAAGCTCTCTGCAGTAGGTGTTCAGGAGGTGGGGGCCCCCATAACAATGACAAAGCATTCTTTATCTGAATATTAACATGTTAGCTCAGCACTTGCACAGCTCATTAGGAGCAATTTTATTGTCAGCAACCTATAACAAAACTGTTTCAACCCCTCTCTATAAGTATCCACACACCATTTTTCCTTTGGATATTGGCCATTATTGTGATGTTTTTGTCATATAGATGCATCCATGCATGCTAAGTTGCTTCAGTCAGTAGGTGTTCAGGAGGTGGGGGCCCCCATAACAATGACAAAGCATTCTTTATCTGAATATTAACATGTTAGCTCAGCACTTGCACAGCTCATTAGGAGCAATTTTATTGTCAGCAACCTATAACAAAACTGTTTCAACCCCTCTCTATAAGTATCCACACACCATTTTTCCTTTGGATATTGGCCATTATTGTGATGTTTTTGTCATATAGATGCATCCATGCATGCTAAGTTGCTTCAGTCACGTCCAACTCATTGCAACCCTATGGACTGAAGCCCACCAGGCTCTTCTATCCTTGCAGTTCTCCAGGCAAGAATACTGGAGTGGGTTGCCATGCCCTCCTTCAGGGGATCTTCCCGACCCAGGAATGGAACTCTGATAGAAGGCAAGTAAAAATGAAGACTTTTGATAAAAAGTCTGATAACTTAATGCAAAGAAGGTAAATAGCTGTTTTCTCTGCATTATTCCTGGTGATCTTCATATAAGGTATCAAATCTTACTTTCATGGTTTTGATTTTAAAGTCAAGAAAATTATTTTTACGAAGAAAATATAATAGTATGAAGTTCAGAATATTATAGAGGAAAACACATTACTCACCGCTGGTGAAATGCTGGAGGGGTGTGTTTGTGTGCATTTAAAACTCACCCAAGATGAAACACCCAGGGGAAAACATGCACATCACAGGCAAGGTATTCTTAAAGGGCATCTGTTCTAGAGTTTGACCAAGTGGAAGAGCAAATTATTGACTGGGAATTATATTTATTCTTTGCCCAGAGACCTCACAAGGTGACACCGTGTCTCCATGAAAACAGCATCTCTACTGTGTCTCTGCTTACCCTGCCTTTGAGTTTCCAGCAGAGACACTGGCAGCACCACCCAGGGCAAACAGTGTTTGGTTTCTAAATAAAGCACAAAGCTGAAAATACGTAAAACTGGGGTGGATGCTAAATCAATGAGTCCTGCATCTTCTGTCCGTACTCTGTGGTGATGATATCTCTGTCTTTGTAGAGCTCATAACCCCAAATCTTGAGAGCCAAGGAAAATAATGTTTAACTCTTCAACTTATTTACCTCTTCAACTAATGTTTAATTATTAACTATTTTCCAAGAGGAAGCCACATGAAAAAAAGCTGGTTTAGGAAAAACTCTCATGAAAAAAGTCTCAAACTTTTTCATGTGACTCACTTGGAATCCCTTTTAAAAAATACACACACACACACA
>SJYC01105650.1:0-15441 GCA_006408675.1 Madoqua kirkii | reverse complement strand
TGTGACTATGAAGAAGCTCTCTAATATAATATTTTTAATATTTTGAGGCCATTTTTCTTATCTAAATATTCTTTGTATTGTATATTTCAATGGTGTAACTCATATATATTTCCTTCGAAGAATAATGTCAATATGAGCCTGAAATAAATATTTAGAAACTTATGCTTCATTTAACTTTTCAGAAAAATTGTACTTCTCAAAATGTATTCTTGGGGAAGTTCTTTAGAAAGTTCCCCTCTGTTCTCATACAGCACATGCAGAGGTATGCTCAGAAAGTCCCATTTTTGAGAACATAACACACATTATCTTGTTTGTACACGGATTTTTCACTGAAGAGCTTATTCAGATTAGGGAACACAATAAAGCTGGAGATGGTAATAGACTTATGCTCAAGGGCAAACTAAACACTTGTTTTCCTGAATCAGGTTAGCAGCTATCTGTGCAGGCTTGGCATCAGAGCTTAGTGATGCTGCCTGTTGAGTGACCAAAAGTCACCCAGTATCTGTCATCCTGCCTTGGCAGCATGAAAACTCTGGGCGTTTCTGTTTGTCCTGTTATCACAGATGGTTGGATTGAAGGAAGGAAGTACAGGAGATTTTTCACTGAAGAGCTTATTCAGATTAGGGAACACAATAAAGCTGGAGATGGTAATAGACTTATGCTCAAGGGCAAACTAAACACTTGTTTTCCTGAATCAGGTTAGCAGCTATCTGTGCAGGCTTGGCATCAGAGCTTAGTGATGCTGCCTGTTGAGTGACCAAAAGTCACCCAGTATCTGTCATCCTGCCTTGGCAGCATGAAAACTCTGGGCGTTTCTGTTTGTCCTGTTATCACAGATGGTTGGATTGAAGGAAGGAAGTACAGGTATATGTGTATGTATGTGTATGTGTGTGTGTATATATATATATCTGTGTGTGTGTGTGTGTATGCATGCATGCATACATATATATATATATCTCTATGTGTATGTGTGTGTGTGCAGGTCAAGTAAACAGTCTTTTTCACCAGGCAAAGCCGCTCTGGGCCTTGCTAAAAGTGAGCATTAAAGAATATTGTTGTTAGAGGCAAACTGCGTAGGGGCTAAGCTCCTCAGAAAATGCCACGCTATGCAATAATAGCATATATGGTGATATCTACTCGTGCTTGGGAAAAGTTAACTTTTAATGAAAATGAGCTTATAGGTTAAACTCTGATAGATACTACAGTGAAAAAGGAAATATGCAGGTATGTTTGTACGTCACTCTATCTCCTTGCTTTATAGTCAGGTGTGATTCTCATTGAATTATTTTTCCCTTTTTCTCTGGGGACATTTTAAAAGCAGTTTTAATTTGGAAATTTGATAAGAGATTGATATTAACGCTCTCTGTTGGTCTGCAGGGAGAGCACGCTATGTCTGTTAGTCTGTTCTCTCTCCTATAATTTGTGTCGTTTTACGTCCTGAATACCACACATAGGGATTTGTTTTGACATGAGCAAATCTTAGAATATCAGGAATGAAAACACAAATAAAGAAAGCATGGAACTTGAAGTTAGAAGTCTCAGGCTCTACAGCTTATTCCATAACTTGCTATGTGACCTCATGCAAGTCACCTCCTATCTCTGACCTTTGTGAGCAGAGTTTTGACTGGTACCCGGTGGGTCAGAGAACTAACACAGGAGTGTTTTATGTGAACTGCAGTGCCACCTACTGGAACGAAGTAGATTATAAAAATGACGAGATATTACTGGATTAATGTGGGTCAGTTTTGTTTATCTCCCACACCTAAACCAGTAATATAGCAAGTCACATGGATCTCAGAAGAATTTCAGTATCATTCTTATATTTACTGAAAAATGTCAAATGACAGATGTGTAGTAAATACATTATATGATAGGGTAATAGATTTCAAAAACACACTGCTGAAAATCTGTTGCATGGCACAACCACATTGAGCTCCATTTGTTGTTGTTCAGGGCTTCTGATCCCATCACTTCATGGCAAATAGATGGAGAAACAATGGAAGCAGTAAGAGACTTTATTTTTTGGGCTCCAAGCTCACTGCAGATGGTGACTGCAGCCATGAAATTAAAAGACGCTTACTCCTTGGAAGGAAAGTTATGACCAACCTAGGCAGCATATTCAAAAGCAGATACATTACCAACAAAGGTTCGTCTAGTCAAAGCTATGGTTTTTCCAGTAGTCATGTATAGATGTGAGAGTTGGACTGTGAAGAAAGCTAAGCACTGAAGAATTGATGCTTTTGAAATGTGGTGTTGGAGAAGACTCTTGAGAGTCCCTTGGACTGCAAAGAGATCTAACCAGTCCATCCTAAAGGAGGTCAGTCCTGAGTATTCATTGGAAAGACTGATTCTGAAGCTGAAACCCTAATACTTAGGCCACCTGATGCGAAGAACTGACTCATTGGTAAAGACCCTGATGCTGGGAAAGATTGATTGAGGGCAGGAGGAGAAGGGGACGACAGAGGATGAGATGGTTGGATGGCATCACCGACTGATGGACTTGAGTTTGGATAGGTTTTGGGAGTTGGTGGGGACAGGGAAGCCTGGCATGCCGCACTGACTCATATCCATTGAGTCAGTGATGCCATCCACAACTGTCTTATCCTCTATCACCCTTTTGTCCTCGTGCCCTTGATCTTTCCCAGCATCAGGGTCATTTACATTGAGCTCCATAAGAAAGCTCTAAATTTTGATTTAGATACTTATTCAACTACACCTGCTAAATAAAAGTTGTAATTTTAACTGTTAAATTATTTAAGTGTAACAGTCCTGCCTGAGTTTTTACCTGGTTTGAATCCTGAACACCAGGCTTCAGTACTGCCCCCCACAGCCCTGAGCCAGGCAGCACATAAACATCTGTTGGCTGATGGCTCTCCTGGCTATTAGGGTGACTCAGTACTAACAATAACTGCCTCCAAGTGTGGTTCCCAGAACGGCCACCCTCATCCCTTTCCTTTCCTGGAATTTACACCTTGCAAAAATGACCCGTCTTAATTTAATTTTTAATTTTTTATGACTCTAAATGCAGTGGTGGTGATTGGTTTGCTCATTAAGCTCTGTCTGACTCTTGCGACCTCATAGACTGTACCCTCCCAGGCTCCTCTGTCCATGGAATTTCCCAGGCAAGCATACTGGAGCTGGTAGCCATTTCCTTTAGGGGATCTTCCCAACCCGGGGATCGAATAGTGCGGGTCTCCTGCATTGCAGGCAGATTCTTTAACAACTGAGCCCAGGGAAGCCTGATAAAAGCAGTGATTGGGGGTTATTATAGAAAGTGGGAAAATCCAGACAAGCCAGGGGAAAAAAATACTTAAAACACCATGTTGTGATTAGGGAGACCAGTT
Organism: Madoqua kirkii; assembly: GCA_006408675.1. NCBI lineage: Eukaryota > Metazoa > Chordata > Mammalia > Artiodactyla > Bovidae > Madoqua > Madoqua kirkii. Next base: position 12,097 of record SJYC01105650.1, on the reverse strand, counting down.
ACAACTATTAACACTGTGGTATATAACCTTTTCCTGTTGCACAGTTCAGTAAGCACTCTCACCTTTGAGATTAGGTTTCTTGTTTTATGTACCTGATCCACTTTTCAGGCACATGGACATCCTGAACTCATTCTGAACTAGGTGGGTTAGCTTCATTCCTGAACTCTTTATTGAATGAGGTGGGTTTTCGTAAGATAAACATCAGTAACAATGGAGAACGTCCTAAAAGTTCCTACGCTGTCATTGATAAGTTTAATTGGGTTGTTGGTACACATTTGTAAGGGATAGCTGGAACCAATTTAACTCAACTCAGTTTTGAGGATTTATTGAGAATGAGTAAAATATACCTGATTAGATACTAGGATAGATTTGAAGAATCTTATTAATAAAGAATCTTATTCATTCAAGCTCAAGCCCCTATCAGATGCTTGAAATCCATCTGGTCATAAAGAGTACTTTCAGCATGCACCCTCATTTTCTTATGACAGTCCCTGTTTGTACCTGTTATCCCAGAGTTTACTAACCCCCTTTCATTCTCAGGTGTCCAGGCTGGATCAGTTACACAGCAACCCTATTGGTAAGTAACTTTGTCTAAGCACCTCTAGGATTTGGAGAAGGAAATGGCAACCCACTCCAGTGTTTCTGCCTGGAGAATCCCAGGGACAGCGAAGCCTGGTGGGCTGCCGTCTAAGGGATTGCACAGAGTCAGACACCACTGAGGCAACTTAGCAGTAGCAGCAGGATTTGGAAATTCACCTAGGTAGTTGTTGGAGCTGATCTGAAAGCTCTTTGGTGAATCCTGACTTTCATTTTTAATACCTAAAGTGGATCTTTAAAATCTCAAAACAGAAGTCTTCTTTTATCTAGCAGGTAATAAAACTAGGACAAGATTACCCTTCATATGTACCATGAATGCAGTAAGGATCGCTGGAGGATTTCAGGGAGTTATTTAGTGATGCCATCAATTTTTGAAGTGACACTGCAGTAGAAAGCATGAAACTTGTAGCAAGCCATCTGCTCTGAGTCTTGCATGTGATCCTAAGGCTAAAGTGTAGCTGGATTAGGAGTCAGGACATTTTCACTCTGACTGCAGCCAATTCTGTTTATGCTCTGTGTAACCTGTTTATGTCACTTTTCTAACACAGTTTCTTTATTCATAAAGTGGAAGTAGCTTTTGCAGTGGTTGTGAACTCAAAGGAGATACTAGATATGAAATTAATATAAAGGGTGGTTATTTCAAAATGGAGTGGGAAATCTCATAAGGATTTCTTCTGGTTCAAAGAAGAGTTTTTTTTTTTTTTTTTTCCCCTCTCTAGAAATTCATTATTTTACAAGATTAAAAAAAAATCTGTAAATAATAGTGCAAAGCAGACTTTGTTAAATAATAAGCCAAAATTCAAAGTAATATGGTGATATAGAGGAGGAAAAAGACTGTTTCTTGTTTGAATGAGGGAGTGGTAATCAAATTCAGCCAATCCTATTGAACTTTCAGTTATTGGTTTGGGTTTCTGGTGGACTGCTGGCATGTGCTCCCACCTTAGCAAATAGGAAAACAAGTGTCCTTACTATGGTGATCACGTGCTTAGACCTTTCAGCCAACGGTTGTTAGGTACATCAGCTTAGGATAATTACCATCAAACGAAAACTGTTGTTTTTGGTAGAAGTAACTTGGCATCCAGGTGGGGAATTCGAAACTATCCTCAAGAGAGGATTTTGTTTTCTAGGGGAGTACTTTGTGACTAGTTAATCCCCAAAGCAGTCCCACTGTGTGCATGGCCTGCTTAAAAGTTAGTGTCCTGCTTTTATTGTGTTACAGCTCCTTTAAGGTAGAACCAGATGGTCAGTAATCCCCACTCTCAGAATTGGCTAGGTCAGGGTCATCTCTTCTGTGCTTTTAGGGCCAAACGCTGAGCCTTTAATTAAATACTTCAAGAAGTCGAACTGATCTGAGGCTGATTTTGGATAAAGTCTTAGTCCAACTTAATGCTTATACCCCACTTCTATGTTAAGTGTACTGTCTTTAGATGCAACAAGGCTACTAGACAAGTTTGTTAATTAAAAAACAAAAATCAAAAGCACTTTCTATGTGAGTCTCCTTTTGACAGTTTCACCTTTTCATGTTTCAGACATTGAACAACCATCTCAAATGGATATTGTCTGCTGTATGTTTGAGCTCATGGATATTTAAGCAGAATTACCTAAGAGATAAATAATCATTGGCTCCTATAAATTCCGCATTCAGTGACACTGACTTGTGTTGTATGTGGTCCTGGGAAGAAAGTCTGCTAAGAGGTGGACCTCCTAGAGAGGAGTTAACATCTAGGTATAGTTAATTCAGTTGCTCAGTTGTGTCCGACTCTTTGCGACCCCATGAATCACAGCACGCCAGGCCTCCCTGTTCATCACCAACTCCTGGAGTTACTCAAACTCATGTCCATTGAGTTGGTGATGCCATCCAGCCATCTCATCCTCTGTCGTCCCCTTCTCCTCCTACCCTCAATCCCTCCCAGCATCAGGGTCTTTTCCAATGAGTTAAGTCTTCGCATGAGGTGGCCAAAGTATTGGAGCTTCAGCTTTAGCATCAGTCCTTCCAAAGAACACCCAGGGCTGATCTCCTTTAGAAATGGACTGGTTGGATCTCCTTGTAGTCCAAGGGACTCTCAAGAGTCTTCTTCAACACCACAGTTCAAAAGCATCAATTCTTTGGCACTCAGCTTTCTTCATAGTCCATCTCTCACATCCATACATGACCACTGGAAAAACCATAGCCTTGACTAGACAAACCTTTGTTGGCAAAGTAATATCTCTGCTTTTCAAGATGCTATCTAGGTTGGTCATAACTTTTCTTCCAAGGAGCAAGCGTCTTTTAATTTCATGGCTGCAGTCACCATCTGCAGTGATTTTGGAGCCCCCCAAAATAAAGTCTGAAACTGTTTCCACTATTTCCCCATCTATTTCCCATGATATGATGGGACCGGATGCCATGGTCTTCGTTTTCTGAATGTTGAGCTTTAAGCCAACTTTTTCACTTTTATCAAGAGGCTTTGTAGTTCCTCTTCACTTTTTGCCATAAGGATGGTGTCATCTATGTATCTGAAGTTATTGATATTTCTCCCAGCAATCTTGATTCTAGCTTGTGCTTCTTCAAGCCCTGCGTTTCTCACATTGTACTCTGCATAGAAGTTAAATAAGCAAGCTAACAATATACAGCCTTGACATACTCCTTTTCCTATTTGGAACCAGTCTGTTGTTCCATGTCCAGTTCTAACTGTTGCTTCCTGACTTGTATATAGGTTTTTCCAGAGGCAGGTCAGGTGGTTTGGTATTCCCATTTCTTTCAGAATTTTCCAGTTTATTGTGATTCACACAGTCAAAGGCTTTGGCATAGTCAATAAAACAGAAATAGATGTTTTTTCTGGAACTCTCTTGCTTTTTCGATGATCCAGTGGATGCTGGCAATTTGATCTCTGGTTCCTCTGCCTTTTCTAAAACCAGCTTGAACATCTGGAATTTCACAGTTCACACACTGCTGAAGCCTGGCTTGCAGAATTTTGAGCATTACTTTACTAGCATGTGAGATGAGTGCAATTGTGCAGTCGTTTGAGCATTCTTTGGCATTGCCTTTCTTTGGGATTGGAATGAAAAGTGACCTTTTCCAGTCCTGTGGCCACTGCTGAGTTTCCCAAATTTGCTGGCATACTGAGTGCAGTGCTTTCACAGCATCATCTTTCAGAATTTGAAATAGCTCAACTGGAATTCCATCACCTCCACTAGCTTTGTTCATAGAGATGCTTCCTAAGGCCCACTTAACTTCACATTCCAGGATGTCTGGCCCTAGGTGAATGATCAGACAATTGTGATTATCTGGATCATGACGCTCTTTTTTGTACAGTTCTTCTGTGTACTCTTGCCACCTTAACTTAATATCTGCTTCTATTAAGTCCATACCGTTTCTGTTCTTTATCGAGATAACATCTTGAGATCACTCTGCTTTCCCACGTCTCTGAAAGAGTGGCCTGAACCCTTGTTTCATAAATACCCTTTATAATATTATTATAAATTTCCAAGGGTTTGTGTTCTTGGAGCCACCTCTGACTTGGACTTTATATCTTAACTTTGGATTCTTTTTTTTTTTTCAGTCCCTTACTTTTTGAAATGTCCTTTCTGTCCTTGATTTAACTGCTCTCAAAGCTACCAGGACCATCACAATGGTTTGTGGGTCACTGGGGAGAGGTTAGTAAGCATATCACATACTAAATACCTTCAGTGAGCATTTCAGCCTGTAGGGTCCTTTTAGCAACATTGCCACTTGATAGTGTCTCCCGCAGTCCTGGCCTCTTCCCATTGGCTGGCTTCTCTCCCCCTCCCTTTTTAAAAATTTATTTATTTGATTGCTCTGGGTCTTAGTTGCAGCACCTGGGATCTTAGGTGTTCATTATGGCATACAGGATTTTTAGTTGCAGCATGTGGGATCTGTTTCCCTGGCCAGGGATTGAACACGTACCCCTTGCATTGGGAATGTGGCATCTTAGCCACTGGACCACCAGCTAAGTCCTGTCTCCTCATTCTGTCTCTTGTGTCATTTTATCCTTTCTTCCTACATTAGATTTAATCCTTTCACCACCTTATGAAATATATCTGAAATCTGACTAACCTAAACCACCACCGTCTCGCACCTAAATTTTTGCAGTAGCTTTGTAACTGCTCCCCCAGACTACTGTGAATACAGCAATCAGAATACAATTCTTTAAAAGTGTAATGTAGATCCTCTCACTCCTCACAGCCCTCCTGTGGTTTTCTATCAGGCTTCTACCAGGCCTTCCAGCTCTATAAGAAAATCACTCTAATATCTTATCTACGGCTTTCACTCCAGCAGGCTGGTTTCTGTTTGTCTTTAAACACATGGGACACACTTCTGCCTCAGGGCCTTTGCACTAGTCAGCTCTACTTGGGATTGCTATTTCACCAGTATCTTTTGCCATTCAGATATCTTTTCTAATGTCATTTTTCTTCAGTTAGAACATTTTCTAATCTCCTTCCTTATTTTCATCATAGCATTTATCATTATCTGATATACCATTTAATTTACTCGTTTCTTTATTTTCTCTCCCGCTCACTGGTGGGAAAGCCATACTATGTGTCAGAATCAGCTGGAGTGCATCTCAAAGCACATATTTGTAGGCTGCACCCTCAGACTTTCTGATTCAAGGACTGGGACTGAAGCTTGAGAATTTGCATTTCTGAAGGCAATGGCACCCCACTCCAGTACTCTTGCCTGGAAACTCCCATGGACAGAGGAGCCTGGTGGGCTGCAGTCCATGGAGTCGCTGAGGGTCAGACAAGACTGAGCGACTTCACTTTCACTTTCACTTTCATGCGTTGGAGAAGGAAATGGCAACCCACTCCAGTGTGCTTGCCTGGAGAATCCCAGGGACAGGGGAGCCTGGTGGGCTGCCGTCTGTGGGGTCGCACAGAGTTGGACACAACTGAAGCGACTTAGCAGCAGCAATGAGTTCTCAGTAATACAAACTCTGTTGACTGTGAATCACACTTTGAGAATCAATGCAGTAGAGCTACTCTGTTCAGTACAGTGGTTACTCATCACATGTTTATTTAAACTATTCAAATTGAATTTAAGTGAAATGAAAAATTCAATTTGTTAGTCTCTTCAGTTCAGTTCAGTTGCTCAGTCGTGTCCCACCTTTGCAACCCCATGAATCACAGCACACCAGGCTTCCTTGTCCATCATCAACTCCCAGAGTTCACTCAGACTCACGTCCATCGAGTCAGTGATGCCATCCAGCCATCTCATCCTCTGTCGTCCCCTTCTCCTCCTGCCCCCAATCCCTGCCAGCATCAGAGTCTTTTCCAATGAGTCAAGTCTTTGCATGAGGCGACCAAAGTATTGGAGTTTCAGCTTCAGCATCATTCTCTCCAAGGAAATCCCAGGGCTGATCTCCTTCAGAATGGACTGGTTGGATCTCCTTGCAGTCCAAGGGACTCTAAAGAGTCTTAGCTTAGTGTATTTCAAATGCTCAACAACCACATGCAGTGAGAGGCCCCTGTATTGGGCAAGACAGATAGAAGACATTTCCATCATTGTAGAAAGTTCTGTTGGACAGTCCTGCTCTAGAACATGAACTACATGAAGATGGATTTCTTTTCTGTTTTTTTTCCCCCAGAATTATATTCTTGTGTTTATAGAGTGGTCTGCCTAGGCTTACTTTAAGAAATAAGGTAGATGGATAGCTCTTTTTTTTTTAAGTCACATTTTCTTCCCTGGTGGCTCAGATGATAAAGAATCTGTAAAGATAAGGAATCTCTAATGCAGGAGACCAGGCTTGATCCCTGGGCCCAGAATATCCCCTGGAGAGGGGAATGGCTACCCACTCCATTATTTTTGCCTGGAGAGTTCCAGAATGGAGGTGCTTAATGGGCTACAATCCATGCAGTTGCAAAGAGTTGAACACGACTGAGCAAGTTTGTTGAAAATTCAATTCTGTGCCCAGAAATTCGAAATATCATTATCATCAGTTCAGTTCAGTCACTTAGTCGTGTCCGACTCTTTGTGACCCCATGAATCGCAGCAGGCCAGGTCTCCGTGTTCATCACCAACTCCTGGAGTTCACTCAGACTCACGTCCATTGAGTCAGTGATGCCATCCAGCCATCTCATCCTCTGTCGTCCCCTTCTCCTCCTACCCCCAATCCCTACCAGCATCAGAGTCTTTTCTAATGAGTCAAGTCTTTGCATGTGGTGGCCAAAGTATTGGAGCTTCAGCTTCAGCATCAGTCCTTCCAAAGAACACTCAGGTCTGATCTCCTTCAGAATGGACTGGTTGGATCTCCTTGCAGTCCAAGGGACTCTCAAGAGTCTTCTCCAACACCACAGTTCAAAAGCATCAATTCTTCGGCACTCAGCTTTTTTCACAGTCCAACTCTCACATCCGTACATGACTACTGGAAAAACCATAGCCTTGACTAGATGGACCTTTGCTGGCAAAGTAATGTCTCTGCTTTTGAATATACTATCTAGGTTGGTCATAACTTTCCTTCCAAGGAGTAAGGGTCTTTTAATTTCATGGCTGCAGTCACCATCTGCAGTGATTTTGGAGCCCCCCAAAATAAAGTCTGACACTGTTTCCACTGTTTCCCCATCTGTTTCCCATGATGTGATGGGACCAGATGCCATGATCTTCGTCTTCTGAATGTTGAGCTTTAAGCCAACTTTTTCACTCTCTTTCATTTTCATCAAGAGGCTTTTGAGTTCCTCTTCACTTTCTGCCATAAGGGTGGTGTCATCTGCATATCTGAGGTTATTGATATTTCTACTGGCAATTTTGATTCCAGCTTGTGCTTCTTCAAGCCCAGCCTTTCTCATGATGTACTCTGCATAGAAGTTAAATAAGCAGGGTGACAATATACAGCCTTGATGTACTCCTTTTCCTATTTGGAACCAGTGTATTGTTCCATGTCCAGTTCTAACTGTTGCTTCCTGACCTGTATATAGGTTTCTCAAGAGGCAGGTCAGGTGGTCTGGTATTCCCATCTCTTTCCGAATTTTCCACAGTTTATTGTGATCCTCACAGTCAAAGGCTTTGGCATAGTCAATAAAGCAGAAATAGATGTTTTTCTGGAACTCTCTTGCTTTTTCAATGATCTGGCAGATGTTGGCAATTTGATCTGTTTCCTCTGCCTTTTCTAAAACCAGCTTGAACATCTGGAAGATCACACGGTTCACATACTGCTGAAGCCTGGCTTGGAGAATTTTGAGCATTACTTTACTAGCATGTGAGATGAGTACAATTGTGTGGTAGTTTGAGCATTCCTTGGCATTGCCTTTCTTTGGGATTAGAATGAAAAGTTACCTTTTCCAGTCCTGTGGCCAATGCTGAATTTTCCAAATTTGCTGGCATATTGAGTGCAGCACTTTCACAGCATCATCTTTCAGGATTTGAAATAGCTCAACTGGAATTCCATCACCTCCACTAGCTTTGTTTGTAGTGATGCTTCCTAAGGCCAACTTGACTTCACATTCCAGGATGCCTGGCTCTAGATGTGTGATCACATCATTATCATAGGCAGTATCAAATCCCTGTGTATTTTTGTCTGTTATAGAAATTACTGATCTTTTGCTTTTATCTGCCCACAGATATTTTTTAGAGAGAAAAGTTGAAACTGTAATTATAGAATGAGAGAATAAGGTCATAAAGAAGATCTCTAACTTTTAGTTGCTTTTCCAAGAGTTGTTTATTAGAAAATATTTAGCCAGTGATTTCAAAGTTTCTAGTCATCATGCAACTTTTGTGCCGTGAAATCTGGTATAGTGTGCAAATTACAGGTGACCACTTTGACTAAAGGAATAAAATTTGCATATCACAGATAAAAATACAGTAATTTATTAAGGCATATCAGAAGAGTTAGAAGGTCAAATTGTTCTTTAAAAAGTTTTTAAAGTATCCTTTACCCTAAAAGATAAAAAATGGTAGCGATTAACAAAACAAAAACAAAACTTTATACTAATCACTGTTTTTGTCTTGTTAATGTTTAGTGTATATTTCTGGCAGAGATTCTAGAAGGACTGTACATTTAACAAGTAAAAGATGTGCGAAGTATAAAGTTTAGAGTTTTTACATGTATTAACTGGCACATTTATATAGAGAGAGAAAGGAAAATATAATCTGAACATAATACCATTTACTCATATACCACAGTTGGACATGTCTCCACTGAGCTGGCACTGAAAATTCTCTCCTCTTCCAGCTTACATGTATAAGGATTTATAATTTATTGTAATTTATAATTATTTTGTATAAATATTTTGTATTTTTAATTACATTGTTTTTATTTAGACATTACCTAATCCTTCTTAACTTTATTTAGTATCAGGGAAAGAAGTACCATTTTCAAATCTAGAATTGGTATTTAGCATCAAATTGCTATCATAGAGTACTGTTACCAAAAAATAAACTTCAACAATACTATTATGCTAGTCTTTCTCTGGATGAAATTGAGTGTGTACTATCCAAAGCCAAAATTTGGCAATTATAGAAAATTTATGTATGAACATACTAGGTAGCTCAAGAGTAGGAAATAAAACTCCTAAATATTACTGTACAAGCCTTTAATAAAGACATAGGAAACGTATTTGGGGGACTGAAACAAGTTACAGAGAAATTTTTTTTTTTAACTGAGGGACTTATTTTTTATTTATTCATTTTTCTTGGCATATATATAATGGGTACAACTAGTACGTGGGAGAGAGAAGAGAAGTAAGTACACTATTATGAAAAATGCCTCTTTATCCCATAACAAGTGGAATGGCCTAAGAATGGGCAACAACCGCAGAGGCTGAGGGTGAGGTAGGGAGCTGAACCTAGCGGATGGTTTGAAAATCCATATGAAGTATTTGACCTCAGGACCACAGAATGTCAGACAACTGATTCTTCCCCAGCAGGATACTTCCTCTCTGGAAACGTTGAATCAGAGAGGCTACAGACCTGGGAATTCCACCCAGGAGACTGCGGGCAGGTGCATATGGGAACAGATGTATTAAATTAGAAATAGCATACTGAAGAGTGAGGTTTTTTAGTCCCGTTTCCCTGTCAAGCTTCTAAAAGACTGATAGCTGTTCATAATCTAGGCAAGAAATTAGAGAATTATCTTCTATTGACATTTATACTTAGCTTTGGGGGTGGGGGAAGCTGGCCACCTGATTACCCTCAAGTGAAGCCCATCAACCTGTAAACCTCAGTTCACAAAAATAAAACTTTTAGACAGTATTTTATTGCCTCAGTCTTGAGTATGAGCTAACAGCTTAGGACCTCCATACATTTGCAGAAAGCACATAATACAAAATATTTTTTTGGTATGCTTTCCTCAAATGTTGACAATTAAAGAGTTTGAGACCACACAATTCTGTTTATTTTTCTCGGTATATGTATAATGGGTACAACTTGTATGTGGGAGAGAGAAGGGAGATGAAGTGAATGAAAATAAGTCTGTGTCAGCAGTTGGAATCAGTGGAAAGGGAAGCAAAAAATTAAGTGTCTCTGAATCTCAAGTCAAATTAGCAATTCCATATAGAAATAGGTTCTGTATTACTATTAGTGTTCAACACTTAACCACTGTTTGAAATTTTATCATACACTTACTTGGCTATTTTTTCACTGTCTAGCACAAGAGTCCCTAAACTTTTTCTGTCAAGAGCCAATTAGTAAAAAAGTATTAGGTTTTGCAGGCCCTACAGTCTCAGTCACATCTACTCAAATCTGTCATTATAACACAAAAGTAGCCCTAGATATTATATAAACAAATAAGCTTCACTGTGTGCCAGTAAGCTTTTATTTACAAAAACAAGACTGTGGACCCGCTTTGACCTGGAGACTAGCTTGCTGACTCAGTCTAGTCCACCCAGCGGTGTTTGGGTTTATGAGAGAAGGTGTGCCATGAAGTTGTACCCTGTTGCCAGTGCCTAGGGGTATTAAATGCTGTTTGAATGGATTGAAGAAGTCTGTATGACAGTTTTCGTTAGGATTTTGTGGCCTTCCTCCTGTAGATTCTATGCTTTCTAAAGACCAAAAGTGACAATTCTGTATTCTTATCAGAACCAATGTGTAAGCTAAAGATTGCTCATATTCCAAATGACATTGTAAAGGAGCATCTGCTAAGTTAAGTGACTGCTTTTGGGTAAAGAAGATCTTTTCCTTCTCCTGAAATCTATGATATGAAGACAATTTGGCAGATAAAATATACAGACTTTTTAAACCAACACAAGGATCCAAGTTTTCTTGACTACTACATAGAATTTTTAAACTATTATAATTTTGTCTGCTTAAAAATAATATCTTGTAGTTAGCTTTTTAAGCAGCTTTCACAGTATTCTGTAGGCTTGTTTTATCTGCTGAAGATAAGAAAACAAGGAAAGTTAGTCACACAGTTGTGTCCGATTCTTTGTGATCCCATGGACTGTAGCCTGGCACGTCCTCTGTCCATGGAATTCTTCCGGCAAGAGTACTGGAGTGGGTTGCCATTCCCCAGAGGCCCTAGAAAAAATGCTTGAAACAATAAATCGAACAGGTAATGAAACTGTTCCATGATAGCTCTATTCTTGTTTTACAGTAAACCTATGATGGACTTGTTGATTTTCCTCTGTGCACAATATCACTTAAATCCATCAAGTCACACAATTGATCTGCTCTCAGCTGAAAAGAACCCCATTAAATTTAAGCCAAACACACCAATAGGAATGTTGGAGGTGGAGAAAGTAATCTTAAAGCCAAAAATTCTGGATAAGAAAAAACCTACACCTCTAATACCAGAGGTAAGATTTTCATAGTAGATTTTGACATAATACTGTTAATTTTTAAAATCATTCTTCGCAGCTCAGTGTAAATGAAATAAAATTTGCCTTTCCTGGTCTAATTCGATATAAGTATGGCTATCCTGAACCTTTTTGCTTAGGATTCACTTGATTGTTTATCCTTGGATTAACTAGGACTTTGGGAATACTTTAGATTTTACATGTGCTAAAGTGATCTTTTTGACAGTATCAGAATCTGACAGTTATGAAAGATCTATATTTTAAGCTACTCTTTTAAAAAGTATTTTACATTTTTTAAAAAAGGCTTTAGAATTCTTTAATACAAATTCCTCTAAGAATTTAAAACCATCTTTTTTGACTTCTCTGTACGTGGTAAGTGGTGGTTTTAACTTTTTAACTTATAAATTATTGTTAATTTGAGCTGCGTGATGGCTCGGTTTTCTGTAACGTATGAATTTTAAGCAAAATTTTTTTACTGCAGTGATAATATCATTCATCAATTCTCCTTTATAAAATTGTTCTGTTTCTGTAAGCAAATGAGAGATAGAAGTAATGGGTTTCTAGAAATACTCTTTCATTAGGAACAACATAAACCATTTTTAACTTTAAAAAGTATATAAAGGTTTACTTTTAAAATTAGTTCATTTACACATGACTTGAGTACATACATTCTCATATTTTCTTCATATTCTTATGAGAAGGTTTGTTTTTTTTTTTAACAAAAAAGTTACCTTTTTTGGACAATACTAAAAATGCTTTGCTTTCTACAACATAA
>SJYC01105648.1:0-31466 GCA_006408675.1 Madoqua kirkii | reverse complement strand
TTAAAAAAGAATAGTTTCAGATAATGATTACTATAATAACTACTCCCTACTAAAAAAACTTAATAAACTATACACATTAAGTGTTATTAAATTACTGAAATCTTCTTTCTTCGCCATTTAGAATTTTTTCATAACAGAAAGAACCTCTCGATTCCAAGAATTAAGCCCACATAAGTAATAGTATACTTATTTATTTCTAGTGGCTATCATGAAGACTAGACTAATCAAAGGAACTGAAAAATCTTATGATTGTAAAGTGTATTCTGGCTAATAATCAGAAGATAGGCATGTTAATCCTGATATTACCTTAGCTACTAAGCTCATCTGGCAAGCTGATCAGGCAAATAACTTCATTTGTCTGGATCTCACCTCCCACTTTCCTGATAATCAAGAGAAAAAAATGTTCTCTCGATTCCTTCCAGCAACAGTATTCTGTTGCTTGTACACGGCTTTCACTCCTAACCTTGCCACTCTGCATACATATTGCTACTGCTACTGCTAAGCAAATTCCATAATCTTGTTGGCCTCATTTTGAAGCTGTTGAATGCGCTGATTGCTAATATCCCCTCCAGCTGAAAAAGTATGGGGTTTATGCAGAGTATTAAATGTTGTGAATATAATCTTAAGAGACTGTAACAGGAAAACATAAAAAGCTTCTTTTGCAGTGTCAGAATCTACAAGGTCAATCCAAACGTTGTAAATGCTCCTGCCTCCTTATTTTGTCTGATAAGATCAGAAGGCTTAGAACTTTGTGTGCAATTATTTACAGCCTCTCTTTGAGCAACAGGAAACTACAGTATTTGAGTTGCTTTTCTAAGTAAGCTCAAGTCTTTGTTTGTCCTGGTGTTTAACTCTGACTTATAGTGATCCCTGAAATTGAGCTTTAAGTGAAGACTTAGGAATTAACCACTATTCGGGATGCCTGGAAATTACTTTGCCAAAAATAACTGCATGAGTACTCTGGTTATAGTTATTGCACTGCAGCGCCACGTGAACTTCCTATTTAGTGTTCCAGTGAAATTGAATTGTATATCTACATTTAACTAGTGGAGGAGTCTATCTTGAAAGGAAATAGTAGCATGTCTTAAAAAAAGAAGTCAGAGGTATTGCACATCATCTTTAAATGAGTACTGGATTCAATTCTAGTGTTCAGTGTCTCTTTATTTTGGTGCCAGTTATTCAAACTCTCTAGTCGCTGTCACCCAGGACTTTCAATTCTTTACAGTCCCCAACTTATAACAAGGGCTCAGAATAGCTCAGGTAGCTTGTGACACCTACTTCACAGGATTGTTCTAAAGGATGAGTTAGGCATGTGAAAAAAATTTTGACCATAAAATGCTGTCCACATGCCTATTATTGTTAGTTGCTAGCATTGTCAGTAAACTCATTGTATAGAATACATTGTGCTTATTTAATATTTGAAGCATCAGATTTATAAAGTTTTAATTTGTGAAATATAGTTCTCCTTTAGTGTCTTATTGAGGCATATTACATTAATATATTTATTGGTGTTAACTGTTTTTGCTTTCCTGGAATAACTCCTACTTTGTCATAAATTATTTAATTTTTGAAACTTTTTCTTTAAATAAAAAGACTAGAAAATACTACGTATTTAAGACTATCATTGAGCTCTAAGTTTTGCTACAGATATAGCCCACATATTTCAACGTATAATACTTTGTCTCCAATGTCACAGAGATTATGTTGTGATTTGCCGTAAAACTCACATGTGTTTCACAGGAGAGATGTTTTTAAAATGTATAAATGCCCAATCCTGTCTCTCTTTTTAAAATCTTCAACTTATTTGTTGAAGGAACCAGGTCATTTGTCTTATGGTGTTTTCCACATTCAGAATTTGGCTGATTGCATCCTGTGGTGCCACTTAACATGTTCCTTTATCCTCTATTTCCTGTAAATTGATTGTTAAATCTAGAGACTTGATCAGATTAGGGGGGAGGTATTTTTGATAAGAATATTTCATGGGTTGTATTGTGTATTTCCATTAACAGACATGTAATAACAAGTTACCTTTATTGATGTTAGCCATCAATAATGATTGCTGGTATCTTTTAAAACTGAAGTATAGTTGATATATCACTCTACAGCAAAGTGATTCAGTTATACACATATATAATTCTTTCTAACATTCCTTTCCACTCTGGTTTATCGTAAGATGGTGAATATAGTTCTCTGTGCTATACAGTAGAACCTTGTCGCTTAGCCATCCTATCTACATATGATAGTTTGCACCCCAGCTGCCACTCCATTCCTTCCCCACCCCTGCCTTCTTCTTGGTACCCGCACATCTGTCCTCTGTGTCTCTGAGTCTGTTTCATAGATAGATTCGTTTGTGTCATATTTTAGATTCCATGTATAAATGACAGCATATGGTATTTGTATTTCTCTTTCTGTCTTAGTATGAAAATCTCTAGGTCCATCCATGTTGCTGCAAATGGCATTGTTTCATTGTTTTGGGGGGATGAGTGGTATTCCACTGTGTGTATATACCACATCTTTATTTATCTGTTGATGGACATTTAGGTTATTTCCATGTCTTATGTATTGTTGGCAGTGCTGCTGTGAACATCACTGCACATGTCTTAGTTAATTAAGAGCTGTAAAACAATTATAATCTGTAACAAATATTCCTATAATTAGTAGTTGAGATAGTTCCAAAAAAAGCCAGTTTTCCTATGTCAGCTATTTATCTCTCTCCATAGAATTCATTCAGAAAAGGCAGGATAAAATGTGATTCCCTTAATTTTCAAAATAATGGCCAATGAGAATCGTTACTTTTTAGTATTGTTATGAATTTATGGAATTAAACATGTGTGCTATGTTTCGCTTTATTGAGTTATTCTTACCATGTCCAAATTGTCCTGACTGTGGTCAGGAGAAACTGTATCAAATTGGTTCCTGAGATGGTTCCTTTTAGTGGGAAATGGGATCAGAAACAGTCTGGGCTGGGGTGACTCAGGGGTACTGGATTTGTAGTTTGTAGGCCCTTTCAGTTGACATTAGAAAATACTGTTTAGAAAATGAAATCTTCCCTATGCAACATTGAGGTTTGACATTTGCTATTCTGATTAAAATATGATTTAATTTCAGCACTATTGACATTTGGGGCTAAATAATTCTTTGTTGTTGGGCTTTAGAGTATTATTGTTGTCTTGTGCTTTAGAATATTATTTAGCAGCATCACTAGCCTGTATCCAATAGATCTCAACAGCACATTCTCTTCACCCTAACTCAGTCATGACAACCAAAATTGTCCCTACTGCCACTGCTGTTAAGTCACTTCAGTCGTGTCTGACTCTGTGCGACCCTAGAGACGACAGCCCACCAGGCTCCCCATCCCTGGGATTCTCCAGGCAAGAAAAATTGTCCCTAGATATTGTTAAATGTCTTTGGATGAATATGTGTGTGTGTGTATGTGTGTTTGTATGTGCAAAATCACCCTCAGTTGAGAACCACTGGGTTACAGAAATAAAAATTTTAAAACATTTAACAGAGTGCTAAGTAGTTATAATAAATCGTGCTTTGGAGAATTAAATACTTCATGATAGTTTACCTGAGACAAGAAAGTATAATTCAAAATCAACAAAGAGACAAACTGTATGATAACAACATCCTTTTTACAACATCCTTTTAAAAGTAAAAAGTGTCCTTTTTACTTCTGAAACGTTGGTAGTTGTGTATAAAACAAACTCTGAGTCACTACGAAATGGGTGTATGTCCTAGACCTGTCATTTCCTGACCTTTGCCCCAAGTATGTAATCTTAGTTTCTTTAAGCTTCAATTTTCCCTCCTTGGAACAGGAACAATAATACTAAATGTGCTTGCTGCTTTGAGAGTTAATTAACATATGAGGTGCCTAGCAGAGTGCCTGGCTCATAGTAGACCACACCTAGTAACTTTTATCATTACATACAGTTATCAAGGAAAAGTAATCGAGAGAAACCTCAGAGGTGAACATACAACCCTGTGAGCAAAAGTAAAGTGCTTTTTTTCTATTTTAGAGTCCTGCCAAATATCACAAAACCTAGACCTTATGAAGGATAAAGAAAGTAAAGGGTTTTTCAGCTTATTTCAACGCAGTAAGAAAAAGCGGGAGCAAGTACGTATTTTCTCATGTAGTATTTTATAAGATTCTTTAATCTGTTTTTAATTGCATGTGCTTTTTACCATGGAATTACCTGTAGATTTTGCCTTTTCATTCTGTATTAGACTGTCAGTGCCCCTGCGACTCCTCTAGTAAGCAAGCACCGGCCAACTTTTACAAAGAGCAATACCATTTCCAAACAGTATATTTCAAACACCCTGCCGTCGGATGCCCCCAAGAAGAGGCGTGCTCCACTGCCTCCAATGCCAGCATCTCAGAGTGCCCCCCAGGACCCTGCGCACATCCAGGAGAGGCCAGCTTCTTGCATGGTGAAATCTCGAGTGTGGATGAAACAGAGGAGGTATGTACATTTGTTTTGTTTGTATTTTTAAGATGGGAAAGGGGACCATCCATTTTCCCTCTTAACTAGATTGTCCTTTTCCACATAGGCTGCTAATAGTAACATTTACTCATATGTAATTAGATGAATAACTAGTTACTAACAGCATTGGTACCATGAAGAGAGTCCCTCTATAGTTCTGAAATGGAGTAAAGAATAAAATATGTCTATTTTAAGTAGCTTTTGTATACAAGCAAATACATCATCTGTAAACCTTAAAGTCCTGGTTTATTAAGGCCCAGCTGGAGGTTCTTGTTTGATGCATGTATTATGAAAGGAAATATTTATTTTGGAATACAGCTTTTTTCTTTTTGTTAACAGCAACCCAATCTATGTTACTTTCATGGATTTCTAATTACATATAGTCAGGTCTTGACCTGACTCTCAGATTCTCAGGGGGAGTCTGCCTGATACATGTATATACTCTATTATAAAAAAGTCTTTATATATAAAATACTACAGTTACTATCATATACTTAGATGTTCAAGGCACTGTTCTAGGTGTACCTTTTCCCCAAACATTCTCACTATTACTTCTCTTTAATCCCAGATTTTCCTGGAACATGCTATTTCGTAGAAATCCACTTGCAAACAACTTTTCATACCTGTAATGTCTATATACTCTTTGCTTTATTCAGGTGAATTATATTTGAAGTTTTAAGTAACTGTGATTGAACATGAGACCATATATTTTGTTGCTTGGAGCTGACAATTGTTCTAAGTAACTTTGAGAGCAAATTTTATTCTGAGGTGTTTGAGAAACTCAATTTTCTTGTGTCTAGTTGAAGGATTTTGTTTCCGTCTTAGAAAGTTAGTAAAGTCAATGCTCAAGAGATTAACCCTTTTCAACTAATAAACTTTTTTGTACTTTCTTAATCTTAGAGATGTTTAAACTATAGTTTTAAATTGTAATTTATAAACTGTCACATGTGTTTTAGATGTGTATAAGAGACAGGTATTGGAATGTGATGTCTATATACTCTTTGCTTTATTCAGGTGAATTATATTTGAAGTTTTAAGTAACTGTGATTGAACATGAGACCATATATTTTGTTGCTTGGAGCTGACAATTGTTCTAAGTAACTTTGAGAGCAAATTTTATTCTGAGGTGTTTGAGAAACTCAATTTTCTTGTGTCTAGTTGAAGGATTTTGTTTCCGTCTTAGAAAGTTAGTAAAGTCAATGCTCAAGAGATTAACCCTTTTCAACTAATAAACTTTTTTGTACTTTCTTAATCTTAGAGATATTTAAACTATAGTTTTAAATTGTAATTTATAAACTGTCACATGTGTTTTTAGAAAGTAGCAACTGGATTAGATAGAAATGAGCTTAAAATTGCTGAAACTCAGAAGTTACTTGGAAAGTCATTTATTAATCTGTCTTATTTTTTCTATAAGGCTCTCTTGTCAAATGGCTGTGGTATAAAATCTCATCTTACACATCAGGAGGATAGTTATTTTTTCAAATTATAGAATCATTTACTATAGAGTTTTCCAGGGCAAATGCTTGGTGGTTGGGTTTAGTCTTTAAAAATGTGTGGGAGTGTATAGGTCAGGCAAGAGGAGCCCTGCTGAAAGATGCAAGGAATGTGAGGACTGTTGGTGAGTCTGGGCATGCGCAAGAAACAGAGATTGAAACTGAATGAGGGAAGCAGGGACCCCTCATCAGGATCAGAGACTTCATTTTGTGACCATAACTAGTTTGCACTTCTTCATAGCAAGTCGTTTAAAAGGTAGCACTTTCAGGATCATTTTATATTTTTAATTACCATAAAACTGTACTGTAACAGTATAAATTATTACACTCTTGAGTGGTTACCAAAGTCTGTCTTTTCCTTTATATAGAAATACATCTTAGCCCCTGCTCACAAACCTTTCCAGATGACTTCATCCAATCTATTACAGTAAACCTCTTTTGTGTTTGTAGCCTGAAGAGGTCTACATTGTCTTTCTTAAAGTCAGCTTCTTAAAATTCTAGGCTGTACTACCAGTGACCTCACCAAAACACATTTCTTTTGATTCTCACTCTGTTCTGTGACCAGTTGATGCCCCCATGTTCAAGGCTATTTTTTTTTTTTTTTCAGTTTGTTGCCTTTGGAAATTTAGACATTTTTATATAATTTTCTAATTATTTTTTCCTTTGATCTGGACATCTGGTTAGTTCTTTGATGTATTGTTTAGCAGGATCTCGAATTATTTATTTTTCCCTAGAGAAGCTGAAAAATAATTTAAAAAATTTATTCATTACCAAAATTTCTTAACAGTGAAGCTGTGGTTCTCTGTGTGAGTATGTGTATGAGTATGTGGACATGCTCCCATGCATGCTTATGAGTTCATGCCTTCCAAGGCATCTTACCACATATTGCCTTAACTTCTTCACCATATTCAATGGGATGCATCACCCTTTGGTCTTATTTTTTCTCTCTTCCATGGCCCTAATTCTCTTCTTATAGTTCAACTCTCTTTTTATTTTTTTTGGTCACAAGTTCTTCATCCATTTTCTAAATTTGGAGGTACCTGAATCCATGATCTAAGTCTATATTTACTCTTTCAGAGAAAACATCTATTCTTTGTTGAGTTTTCAGCTGTAGTGTTTGGAATAATGTCCCCCTCAAAAAAAGTCCAAGCCGAAGGTATAGAGATGAGAAAGTCCTGGACTTAAGTTGGGCCCAGTCCAGTGACTGGTGCTGTTACAACAGCAAGAGGGGAATGTTGTTTAGTCGCTCAGTCATGTCCAACTCTTTGTGGCCCCTTGGACTGTAGCCTACCAGATACCTCTGTCCATGCGATTTTCCGGGCAAGAATACTGGAGTGGGTTTCCGTTTCCTTCTCTAGGGGATCATTCCAACCCAGAATGGAACCCACATCTCCAGCACTGGCAGGCAGATTCTTTACCACTGAGCCACCAGGGAAGACTCAGGCACAAAGACACAAAGAAGAGAGGTCATGTGATGACGGATGGAGATTGCAGTGGCACTGCCACAAGGCAGAGAATACCAAGGGCCTAGAGGGGGCGAGGAAGGACTCTTTCCCACTGACTCCCCAGGGATACGGTCCTGCTGACACCTTGATCTCAGAACTGCAGCAGAATACATTTTGTTGGTTGAAGCTGCCCAGTCAATGGTCATCTGTTCCGGCAGTCTAGGAAACGAATACATCAGCTTTGTATTCCAGTCTCAATATCGTTCCACTTGGAGTTTGAACTCATGGTTGCTTATTGACTCCTCACTGCCTGATTGTTGTTTAGTTGCTAAATCATGTCCAGCTCTTTGAGACCCCATGAATTGCAGTATGCCAGGCTTCCCTGTCCTTCACTATCTCCTGAATTTACTCATGTCTGTTGAGTCAATAATGCCATCCAACCATCTCATCTGTCACCCCTTTCTACTTTTGCCCTCAATCTTTCCCAGCATCAGGGCCTTTTCCAAGGAGTCAGCTGTTCATATCAGGTGGCCAAAGTATTGAGCTTCAGCATCAGTCCTTCCAATAAATACTCAGGGTTGATTTCCTTTAGGATTGACTGGTTTGATCTCCTTGCTGTCCATGGGACTCTCAAGAGTCCTCTCTCGCACTACAGTTTGAAAGCATCAATTCTTCAGCATTCAGCCTTCTTTATGGCCCAACTCTCACATCCATACATGACTACTGGAAAAACCATAGGTTTGACTATACAGACCTTTGTCAGCAAAGTGATGTCTCTGCTTTTTAATATGCTGTCTAGGTTTGTCATAGCTTTTCTTCCAAGGAGCAAGTGTCTTAAAATCTCCTTGCTGTCCATGGGACTCTCAAGAGTCCTCTCTCGCACTACAGTTTGAAAGCATCAATTCTTCAGCATTCAGCCTTCTTTATGGCCCAACTCTCACATCCATACATGACTACTGGAAAAACCATAGGTTTGACTATACAGACCTTTGTCAGCAAAGTGATGTCTCTGCTTTTTAATATGCTGTCTAGGTTTGCCATAGCTTTTCTTCCAAGCAGCAAGCTTCTGTTAATTTCATGACTGCAGTCACTGCAGTGATTTTGGAGCCCAAGAAAATAAAATCTGTCCCTGTTTTCAGTTTTTCCCCATTTATTTGCCATGAAGAGATGAGACAGGATGCTATGATCTTCATTTTTTTAATGTTGAGTTTTAAGCCAGTTTTTTCACTCTCCTCTGTCACCTTCATCAAGAGGCTCTTTAGTTCCTCTTCACTTTCTGCCATTAAAGTGGTATCATCTGCATATCTGAGACTATTGATATTTCTCCAGGCAGTGTTGATTCCAGCTTGTACCTCATCCAGCCCAGCATTTCACATGATGTACTGTGCATGTAAGTTAAATAAGCAGCATGACAATATACAGCCTTAAATATTCCTTTCCCAGCTTTGAACCAGTCTGTTATTTCATGTCCAGTTCTAACTGTTGCTTCTTGTCTTGTATTCAGGTTTCTCAGGCAACAGGTAGGGTGGTCTGATATTCCTGTCTCTTTAAGAATTTTCTAGTTTGTTGTGATCTGCACCATCAAAGGCTTTAGTGCAGTCAATGAAACATGTTTTTTGGAATTCCCTTGGTTTTTCTGTGATCCAGCAGATGTCGGCAATTTGATCTCTGGTTCCTAAATCCAGCTTGTACATCTGGAAGTTCTCAGTTCATGTACTGCTGAAGCCTAGCTTGAAGGATTTTGAGCATATTCTTGCTAGCATGTGAAATGAATGCAGTTGTGCAATAATTTGAACATTCTTTGGGATTAGAATGAAAACTGACCATTTCCAGTCCTGTGGCCACTAATGAGTTTTCCAAATTTGCTGACACATTGCATGCAGCACTTTAGCAGCAGCATCTTTTAGGATTAAGAGCTCAACTGGGAATTCCATCACCTCTGCTAGCTTTGTTTGTAGTCATGCTCCCTAAGGCCCACTTGACTTCACACTCCAGGATTCTGATTCTAGGTGAGTGACCAGACCGTTGTGGTTATCTAGGTTGTTAAAACCTTTTTTGAATAGTTCTTTTGTGCATTCTTGCTACTCTTCTTAATGTCTCCTGCTTCCTTTAGATCCTTGCTGTTTCTGTCCTTTATTGTGCCCAGTATTGTATGAAATGTTTCCTTGGTATCCCCAGTTTTCTTAAAGAGATCTCTAGTCTTTCCCATTCTATTGTTTTCCTCTATTCCTTTGCATGTTTGCTTATGAAAGCATTCTTATCTCTTCTTGCTATTCTCTGGAACTCTGCATTCAGCTGGGTATCTCTTTTTCTTTCTACTTTGCTTTTTATTTCTCTTCTTTTCTCAGCTATTTGTAAGGCCTCTTCAGACAACCATTTTGCCTTCTTGCATTTCTTTTTCTTGGGGATAGTCTTGGTCATCACCTTCTGTACAATGTTAGGAACCTCCATCCATAATTCTTCAGGCACTCTGTCTACCAGATCGAGTTCCTTGAATCTATTCGTCACCTCCACTTAGAAGAGATTTGATTTAGGTCATACCTGAGTGGCCTAGTGGTTTTCCCTACTTTATTCAGTTTGAGCCTGAATTTTGCAATAAGGAGCTGATGATCTGAGCCACAGTCTGCTCCTGGTCTTGTTTTTGCTGACTGTATAGAGCTTCTTCATCTTCGGCTGCAAATAATATAATCAGTCTGATTTGGGCGCCGATCATCTAGAGATCAATGTATGTAAAATCAATCTCACTTATTTTTCCCAGTTTGAAAAACTCAAGATGATCTCTGATGTTCTTTCTTTTTCTTTCCACATCCACTTATTCACTTTCTCTTTACAGTGTCTCCTTGTCCCTTTCTTGTATCCCCTCTGCTAAAGCCATGCCTCAGGGAAGTCCAGGGGCAGGAATGTAAGGAGAAGGTCAGTACTTAGCTTGTCTTGCCCCTTTTCCTCTTCACAATATGAAGGATATGGCAAACTGCAGCATTTATATTTCATAATTGTCACATTTCAGTTCAGAAACTTTGGATAGGTGGCTGTCATTTTCCAGGCATTTAAGGTGGTCTACACCTTGTGGTGGGTGTGAAAGGCTCAACACACATCTCCCCTCCTCTCTCCCCTTTCTCTCTTTCTTTCTAGTTATTTTGAGGTATCATTGACAAATAAAATTGTAAGCTATTTAAATACATTGTGGCAATTTGAAATACATTGTGAAAGAATTCTATCTAATTAATGTGTCCATCGCTTCACATATTATTATTATTATTTTTGGTATGAACATTTAAGTTCTATCTTAGCAAATTTCCATTATATAATATAGTGTTGTCAACCATAGTCACTGTGTTCCCATTAGATCCTCTGATCTTATTCATCTTCTAGTTGAAAGTTTGTCCTCTTTTATCAATTTCTCTCTATTCCCCCGTTCCCCAGCCCCATATAACCTCTTCTACTCTGAGTCTGATTTTTAAATTCCACATGTAAATGAAACCATGCTATATTTGGCAGTCTTTGGCTTGTTTCGTTTACTGTAATGCCCTGAATGTCCATCTGTGTTGTTACAAATGGCAGGACTTCCTTCTTTCTCATAGCCGAATAATATTCCTGTGTGTGTGTATACACATATTTAACATATCACATCTTCAACATATCACAACTTCTTTGTCCATTTATCCATACATGGACACTTAGGGTGTTTCGGCGTCTTGGCTATGGTGACATGGGAGTATAGGCATCTCTTTAATATCCAATGTTTGTTTCCTTTGAATACATATCCAGAAGTGCAATTGCTGGATCATATGGTAGTTTCTATTTTTAATTATTTCACTGACCTCCAAACTGTTTTCCATAGTGACTGCACCAATTTATGTTCCTACCAAGAGTGTACAAGGATTCTCTTTTCTTAACATTCGTGTCAGCACACATCTCGTATAGTCTTGATACTAGCCATTCTAACAAATATGACATGGTATCTTACTGTAATTTTGATTTGCACTTCCCTGATGATTAATGGTGTTAATACCATCTCTAATACTGATTGACCATCTGTAAATCTTGTAAAAATATTCAGTTCCTCTGCCCATTTTTAAAATTGCATTTGTTAGGCTATCAAGTTGTATGAGTTCTTTATATATTTTGGATATTAGCCCCTTACCAGACACATGATTTGCAAATAGTCCCTTTCTGCAGGTTGCCTTTTCATTTGTTGGTGGTTTCTGTTGCTGTACAAAAGCACAAGTTATTTTTAATTTTAACTACTCATCATTTTCAGTATGCTTCTAACTCAAACCAGAAGATTTGACATCACTTGTGCAAAAACCATGTTTCCTATGCTTTTGGAATAGAGTAATTCCCCCAGCTTCATCTTTATTCCTCCTCGCTCATTCAAATTATAACTTTCCTTTACCTGCTTCATGGACAGTTTTTTAAAGATTCCAACATGGGATGATCTTACTTTCTCTGAATTTGTCTCTCTTGTGTTTTTATGTTTCATTTTAATTTATGTATATGTTTAGGTAGCATCATATATATCCTATGATATATATTTCTAAAGATGAAAAGGAAAATACGGTGAAAATTCTCCATTCCAACCCTGCTGCCAGACAAATTCTTATGCCTAAAGGCAACCAATAACATTCTTGTATATTCTTCCAGCCTGACTATATGTATATATATTCAAGTCAGTATTCAACCTACATATGTTTTTAATTTCTCAGCCAGTCATATGCTACATGTATTATGTTATACCTCACTTTTTGGTACTCAATGATATATTTTAGATATCCTTATCAATACATAAAGGGCTTCCCTTTTTAAGGTTGCATAATATTCTATTGATGGATATAACATGTTATGGAATAGACACCCCATCCTCTAAAGATAAACATTATTTTATTGTTTAAAGCTTATAACATTGTTAAATTCTCCCTTTTTAAATTCCCAACCAGAGGATGGTATTTGTGTTCCCCAGAGAAATTCTGTAACACAGTAGGTGTTCAAGAGAATTGATAAGTAAACTTTTAACCACAGTTTCCCACAATCAGGTATGGGACATACAATGAAAATGTCAAATAAAATTCTAGTATTACATGGGTAAATGTAGTAAATTTTCAGAAGTACTTAGATAACTTAAACATTGCTTAGATTTACTTTTTAATAGTAATTGGCTCAAGTAATTCTTGGCAATATTTTTCCTAAGCTTTTACAAAGCCAGAATTTTGGCAAAGTTGTGTTAAAAGCTTAAAGACCAACAACTAAAATGTAGTGTGCATTACATAATGTATATAAATGAAATTCACTCTTGAATTGAAATTTTTTTATAGCATCAGATGAAAATATTCAGGAAATTCAGCAAAGCATATAGTCATAATCATTGTAGACATTTTATACCTGTTGTAACAATTTAGTTTAGAATTTGAAATTTTAAAAAGGCACTATTTTTACTGTCTAAAAGCCTAAAAGTAATACCAAGCTGGGAAAGATTACTGGAAAAAAATGAACGACAAAATAATTTCCAAGTCGGTGAAAATTTTGGATACATCCTTGTCTTATTTTTATTGTTTAGATGGTAAAATAAACCACAAGGGTGCGCTGTTTAACAGAACTATAGCATTCTGATTTTCCCAGTCTTTTTCCCCAAAGCATCCTTTGAATAAAGCAGAAAGAAAATATTGGAAATAGTTACATTATATTAGAAATAGCAAATGCTTATCTCTTGTGGGTGAACTACCAGGAAACAGAGCTAGAGAGAGAAATAACAGTAATGTGTGAGAAAGTGATCTATAGTTAGCACAGTTTTATTCATTTTGAGTTTTTATTTTAATGTTCTTTAGTAATCACTGATATTCTATTTGCCTTAGGCTTAGAGATAAGTCAGTCTGTCTGTAGCCTGGAAAAAATGTTGCTAACCACACCTATTTTATACTTTTTGGCAGTCTATATTTAATAATTTGCCTCATTCCTCTAAGGCATTTCTCAGTACTGGCAAATTAAGGTATTTGGATAGTGATTTTGGAGCATCAACTGAAAATATTCACATCAAAGGCTGTTGATTTTCTGAGCTAATTTTGGCAACCAGTCGCGCAGTTTCCAAAGGGAACTCAATGATGATCCTTGTTAGTAAAATAATTTATCCTAACCTTTTGGGGGAACATTCCTGCATCTAAAATTCTTTCTATCCATCTAAAGCATATATTTTAAAAAAGACTACATAGTTTACTGGCACTTCTACAGTGTCATTTTCCTTGTAAAGGTGAAATACCTTGTTTTCTATGGAAATGTTCATTTGGAAGAGAAACTATCCAATTAGAAATTTTCTGGCAGTTTTACTTGGTTCTTTTAAAGCAGTTTTTGAATATGATGCTGCTGCCTAAAGATGTGAAATGCCATTTGTGCAACAGCATATGTAGGAGCTGGCCCGGGCTCTCATTTCATGGACTAGATCACATGTATTACTGCATAAAACGCAGAGAATTTTTAAAATAAGGTTGTCCTTGACTTCATACATGACAGAAGTCAGAAACGCAGTGATACTGACTTAAAAGTGACTTAGAGTTCTGGGACTGAAACTAAGTTCAGAAATCCAGTTTCTGACCCGTGTCTGCTGACCAAGTATCTGTGAAGAGCACATTTAATGAAATCAGCGGCCAAAGGACATCCTAGTATTATCGACAAGTTAACCTTTTATGCTTATTTTACATCTGAAGAAGTGGAAGGAGAGTTGGACAGAAGCTGTAGTAATCTTGACCCAAAGAATCCAAAGACTCTTTTGGAGAATTCTCCATACATTTGGTGTAGCTTTGCTGCTTGGATGTGTGTGTATACAACAGAAAACTGCTTTTCACTGCTACTAGCATGACATCTCATTTTCTTTAGGATTTTGACTTTTGGCTGGAAACATAACAAGGAATGCTTTTGACTGGGCATTTCACTTGGTCTCATTTTGCTTTCTGCTGCAGACAAACACTCAAATGTTGAGAAACAGAAATTCTTTGCCATATAGTCTTATGCAACTGAAATATAATACCTAGAGTGTTAGTTTTTTAACAGCTGATTTATTTTTTTTAAATACTTGACATTTTTCATCTTTTACCCAATTTCATCTTTTAATATTTATCATGCTTTACAAACAGATGAGAGATTGTCATACATTTATGAAATATGCAAGCATATATTTGGTCTTGCTTCACTTAATGAGTTTAATCTAGTCATTTTATGCAGAGTCATTAAGGTTGTTGTAATAGAGCATATAATTTTTCAGAAATATACCCCTTTCTAATTTTTTTCTCCAGGTTATCTCATAACATTTGATTTTCACCTCACTTTCCACTTATGATATAGAAAGTGGACCACACATATAATTCTCCAATTGCCTAGGAACAGTGGTTGCCATGGCATTTTCAGCTTGATATACAGTATACAGCTGTCTGTACTTCCAAAAATATGACTTGTTTCATTCAGTAGAGAAATGTACCACCACAATAAAATATTTAATATGCTTCCTTTTTTAAAGTTTTCCCAGATACAAGACATACTTTGCATTGTACTTTTCATCAGATCTTGAAAGGGTCATAATCACACAGGGGCAGAAATAATGACTAATGTTTATATAACATTTGCTAATATTTCAGACAAAGCTCACTTTATTCATTTAATGCTCATGACATTCCTCTGAGCAATTACTTAAGTTTCTGCTAGCTTTACCTCTGACCTAAATGCAAAGAACTAAGCACATTATAAAGTTGCTAAATTTTAAAGAACAGTACTATTCAAAGAACAATAGGTCATTTCTGGAATTAGTGGGGATTTCACTTCCTTATCTAGTTTGCCTCTCTAAAGTACATATTCTGAGTTAATAAAATATCATTACAGGACTACCCTGGTGGCCAGTGGTTACGACTCCGCCTTCCAACGCAGGGGACACAGGTTCAATCTTTGATCGAGGAACTAAGGTCTTGCATGCTGCAGGGTACAGCCAAAGCTTTTTTTTTAAGTATCATAGAAAATAATCAGTGTTAGGGGTCTTCCTTTACACGTTCTTGTAGGACAAAGCTTTCTTAGCCTTTCTACCACTGTGATATTTGGGACCACATGGTTCTAAAGGTATGCCTTTCTCTGGTCAGTCAGTCAGTCTAGTCGCTCAGTCATGTCCGACTCTCTGCAACCCCATGAATGGCAGCACGCCAGGCCTCCTTGTCCATCACCAACTCCTGGAGTTCACTCAAACTCGCGTTCATCGAGTCTGTGATGCCATCCAGCCATCTCATCCTCTGTTGTCCCCTTCTCCTGCACCCAGTCCCTCCCAGCATCAGAGTCTTTTCCAGTGAGTCAACTCTTCACATGAGGTGGCCAAAGTACTGGAGTTTCACCTTTAGCATTATTCCTTCCAAAGAAATCCCAGGGCTGATCTTCAGAATGGACTGGTTGGATCTCCTTGCAGTCCAAGGGACTCTCAAGAGTCTTCTCCAACATCACAGTTCAAAAGCATCAATTCTTTGGCGCTCAGCCTTCACAGTCCAACTCTCATATCCGTACATGACCACTGGAAAAACCATAGCCTTGACTAGACCTTCGTTGGCAAAGTAATGTCTCTGCTTTTCAATATGCTGTCTAGGTTGGTCATAACTTTTCTTGGGGTGGAGAGGAACTGGCCCCTTTCCTGGAGCTTCAGTAATAAAAAGGTGGGGTCACTTGGATAATGCCGGCCGTACAGTCTGAACTCTCTTCTGGGATGAACTGAGTTGGTCCTAGTTTGTTCCCTTGATTACTCCTTTACTCTGGTAGAGACCCTAATTCAGTTACCTGTAGAAGTTCTGCTGTGCCTCTAGACCTCCCTCTGTCTTGATCACTATGACCACAGAGAACCATAGTTACCACCGTCCTCTTTTTAACTTGATCCTAATCTCTGCCTTCTCCTGGTTCATCTTGTCTTTTTTCATTCAAGATATAGTACTTAGGCCCATATCTTCAGGCATTTAAAAAATGTTATAAATAAGGGATTATCACTAATAAGACTTGACTACATACTTTCTCAAAGTATTGGAGGGTTGATAAAATGGAAGCAGATTGCCTGAGGGACAGAAATGTAAAACCCTTGCAAGAACAGGTGTAACACAGGTTGTAAAATGTGTGTTTTAGTTTTATTCTGATATGTGTAGAAAGGGCTGGAAAGAATTATTTTGTGGCAGAAGAAATCCCAGCCTGGCTTGAGAGAGACTCTTGAACCTGTCAGAGGTCTCATATTCTTCTTTGTTTGGGGGTTATTTTTCTCATTGCCTTCATCATCTTCTACCTTGAAGGACAAGACACTGAACTTTGTGGCTTGGGTTTCTCCTCCGTAGAATAAGGTTTTGTAACAAAATTTCCAAAAGTAGTTTTCAACTCTAGTATTATAATATTGTATTTTGTTAAAGTTGTTGTTGTCATTAAAAATCGGGCTTTAACAAATGAAAGTGCTCTGTTGTAGGGGTCTTTGGTTCAGTCAGTGTTACACTAGACAGTGATATCAAATCTTGGTATTACTCATCTAAAGATTTCTGAACCCTGAAGAAGGATAGCAAAATAAATCATGGGCTAACTGAGACCTTTCTCCCTGAACTCTTCATTGTAACACAAAAAGCCAACACATGTGTTTTGGGCATCCCTTAAAAGAGGCTGAAGGTAACAAAATTTGAGGAAGGTATGTTCAGGTTAATGAGTCTGTTAACCAGACAACACAGATGTTATTATCATTGACTAGATAGTATATTCAAAAGCAGAGACATTATTTTGTCAACTAAGGTCCATCTAGTCAAGTCTATGGTTTTTCCAGTGGTCATGTATGGATGTGAGAGTTGGACTGTGAAGAAGGCTGAGTGCTGAAGAATTGATGCTTTTGAACTGTGATGTTGGAGAAGACTCTTGAGAGTCCCTTGGACTGCAAGGAGATCCAACCAGTCCATTCTGAAGCAGATCAACCCTGGGATTACTTTGGAAGGAATGATGCTAAAGCTGAAGCTCCAGTACTTTGGCCACCTCATGTGAAGAGTTGACTCATTGGAAAAGACTCTGATGCTGGGAGGGATTGGGGGCAGGAGGAGAAGGGGACGACCGAGGATGAGATGGCTGGATGGCATCACTGACTCGATGGACGTGAGTCTGAGTGAACTCCGAGAGATGGTGATGAACAGGGAGGCCTGGCATGCTGCGATTCATGGGGTTGCAAAGAGTCGGACACGACTGAGCAACTGAACTGAACTGAACAGTGAGTTTGCCACTGTTATGCCAGAAAATTTGGAAAACTCAGCAGTGGCCACAGGACTGGAAAAGGTCAGTTTTCATTCCAATCCCAAAGAAAGGCAATGCAGAAGAATGCTCAAACTACTGCACAGTTGCACTGATCTCACACGCTGACAAAGTAATGCTCAAAATTCTCCAAGTGAGGCTTCAGCAGTACATGAACTAAGAACTTTGAGATGTTCAAGCTGGATTTAGAAAAGGCAGAGGAACCAGAGATCAAATTACCAACATCTATTAGATCATTGAAAAAGCAAGAGAGTTCCAGAAAAATATGTACTTCTGTTTTATTGACTATGCCAAAGCCTTTGACTGTGTGGATCATAACAAACTGTGGAAAACTCTTCAAGAGATGGGAATACCAGACCACCTGACCTGGCTCTTAAGAAATCTGTATGCAGGTCAGGAAACAACAGCTAGAACTGGACATGAAAAAACAGACTGGTTCCAAATAGCAAAAGGGGTACATCAAGGCTGTATATTGTCACCCTGCTTATTTAATTTATATGTGGAGTAGATCATGAGAAACGCTGGGCTGGATAAAGCCCAAGCTGGAATCACGATTGCTAGGAGACAAATCAGTAACCTCAGATATGCAGATGACACCACCTTTATGGCAGAAAGCAAAGAAAAACTAAAGAGCCTCTTGATGAAAGTGAAAGAGAAGAGTGAAAAAGTTGGCTTAAAACTCAACATTCAGAAAACTAAGATCATGGCATCTGGCCCCATCACTTCACTTCCCATCACTACATGGCAAATAGATGAGGAAACAGGGACAGACTTTATCTTTTTGGGCTCCCTTGGAAGAAAAGCTGTGACCAACCTAGATAGCCTATTAAAAAGCAGAGACATTGCTTTGCCAACATAGGTCCATCTAGTCAAAGCTATGGTTTTTCCAGTAGTCATGTATGGATATGAGAGTTGGACTATAAAGAAAGCTGAGCACCAAAGAATTGATGCTTTTGAACTATATTGTTGGAGAAGACTCTTGAGAGTCCCCTGGACTGCAAGGAGATCAAACCAGCCCACCCTAAAGGAAATTAGTCCTGAATATTCATTGGAAGGACTCATGCTGAAACTGAAACTCCAGTACTTTGGCCATCTGATACAAAGAACTGACTCATTTGAAAAGGCCCTGATGCTGGGAAAGATTGAAGATGGGAGGAGAAGGGGATGACAGAGGATAAGATCGTTGAATGGCATCACCAACTCAATGGACATGAGTTTGAGTGAACTCTGGGAGTTGATGTCGTGTTGTAGTCCATGGGGTCGCAAAGAGTTGGACAGGACTGAGTGATGTAACTGAACTGAACAGTGAGTTAAAAACTAGATGATTCTAAGACAAATGCTTTGGTAGGCTTGGCCACTCAGAATCCTCTGAAGAGATTTCACTTGTTAGTAACTCTAAAAGTCACAAGTGAAAGGTGGTGGTAGTCATTTAGACACCTGTAAGTGGATCCAGCTCTAATCTCATTGCTACCTCTTGTAGAATTTATTTCAGGGGATTGATAGAAACACTATTAAAATTAGAAGAATGGATTCCTCCTTATATAGTGTGGATTTGAGAGCTCCAGGCTCTGAGACTGCTTCCCTATTTCTCCTTTCCCTGATTATAGTTGTCTGAGACCTGGCATATCCCTTCTATTTCTTATACTCCTTCACTGATATGACTTTTTAAAATGTAAGTTGACTAAAGCAAGCTTAGACTTTCAGTGCTATCAATGAAGGATCTTAAAACAGGATTACAGAGAGAATTAAAAAATAGAATATATAAGTTCTAAATGTTTAGGAGTCTTGACAAAGTGCAGCCCAAGGGGGAAAAGGGTATAGAAAAAGCAGGATTCAAGGCAGCAAAGTAAACTTGCTCTAGACCCACCAAACGTAACACGCTGTGTGAAAAATCGTCATAGAAGAAACTGGCATGTATGCTTTCACCAGTACAAGTCAAAGCTTGTGTGCATTTGTCTGTGTGAATGTATGCAGGTATAAGGTAAAGGTTGGACAACAAAATTTCTAGGAGGTAACCGTATTTACTGAGATTTACAGTGATGTTTCTTTTGCTTTTTTTTTCATCAACATATGCACTGTTTGAATCTCATGAGAGATTGTGCTACCTTTATGATCAAATCAATAATAAAACTAATTTCTTTGTAATAAGATAAACCTACCTTCAAAGCTTTGCCTATTTTGAAATTCAATAGAACATCTTATACCTCTATATTACACTCATTCTGGTATAATAGTTATGTTTAAAGTTTAAGAAAATTGATCTGTTGTTTAAGTTGTCAAAGTATTTTAGAATTCTATCAAGAGTTAAGAGTTAGGAATTCCCTGGCGGTCCAGGGGTTAGGACTCCATGTTTTCACTGCAGAGTTCAGTTGTTGGTCAGCGAACTAAGGTCCTGAAAGTCATGGTTCTGGCTTAAAAACAAAAAAAGTTAAAACATGACCTTCAGTTAAATGGAAATTTAGTCATTAGGATAGAAATGATTAATCCATAGTAAATTAAGAAAACCTAATGTCAATTATAAGGTATTATAATATTTTACAGCATTTATTGAGAGTGTCCAAATTGGAGAAGGATAATGGGAATCTGTGCTTAAAGAAGAAAAGAAAATTATATGAGTTTTAAGACAGTTTTAAGAGATTGCTTAAGTTCTCTCTAACCCAACCCCACCGTACATGGAAAATCATATTATAAACAAACTAAAATCCAAAAGCTTCTAATAGAAACACTTAACAATGTCATTGAAGTTGAATCACTGTATTTCCATCCTTTGATTTAGTCTTTTTATTTTCCTAATTATATTCTTCTCTTTTAACCAGGATATATTGATTTCAATGATCCAAATCAGGTAATTCAACTGTGATTAATAAGTAATTTAATAACTACTACAGTTCTAGTACTAAGTAAACCTATTGAAGGCCATTCAACTCTGTTTTCTTCAGCTAAATTTCTTTTATTTTGATCCAGTGAATTCTGATCTGGATGTGAATTATGAGGGATTAACTATCTGGCATGGTTTTCAGCTTGACCTTGTCACTTTCATTAGTGAATTCTGTTTATGCAGTAATTTTTTTTTCCACAGACAATAAAATTCAGTGATATACGTTACTGTAGTAATGTAGAGGTGGTAGTAGAGGTGTGGTTTTTGCTGAAGGCAAGCAGACTTAGTGACTCTAACTAAAATAAATAATTGGAGATTTCTAATCATTAACCATTAACCAAAGCATTTTTCCCATAGTAGGAAGAAACCTCTCTGTTTTCTTGTTTTGTAAATCCTCTGGACTTAAATATAATATGATTTCAGCTCCTTTTGGAGAAGGAAATGGCAATCCACTCTTAGTACTCTTGCCTGGAAGATCTCATGGACAGAGGAGCCTGGTGGGCTACAGTCCATGGGGTCGCGAAAAGTTGGACACAGCTGAGCAACTTCACTTTCACTTTTCACTTTCATGCATTGGAGAAGGAAATGGCAACCCACTCCAGTGTTCTTGCCTGGAGAATCCCAGGGATAGGGGAGCCTGGTGGGCTGCCATGTATGGGGTCGTTCAGAGTCGGACACGACTGAAGTGACGCAGCAGCAGCAGCAGCAGCAACTCCTTTTAAAAATTTCCATCATAATTTGAACAAAGGAAATGTACCTTGGCTAGCTGGTAAAAACTAAAGACAGTTCTAAGCAGTTCTTTTTTTTTAAATGTTTGCACTAAATGTAAGAAATATTTCAGATTCATATACTTTAATACACTCCCCTCACTAAGATTTAACAAACTGGTATTAAACATTTAGCTTTCATTAACCTCCTTTAACGCATGCTGAAGGTATGATGAAGCTGCCTGAAGTGACTTAAGGTGGACTTCTGCACACAGTGGAATTGGTTTGTGCAGTGGGCTAGCACGAGTTCCTGCAGTTGTTGGAGGTTGATTATAACTGAGACTGACTCTAGAGGACTCCCGCCACCCCCAGCACTAAAGAAAGGACCAGTCTTAAAGACCTCTTTTTACCTATACTTTTTACTCTAACCTCTAATTATAACTGTCATTTGCTTGTTTACACTTTCACGTCTTGAAAATAGACAAATTACGTGTCGTAACATGAGCTGCTATTTGTGGAGCAGGTTCTCTGTACCAGCACTCGGTGCCTGACACAGGTCATGCCACATGAGCATCCAGCCCCAGGGAAGCAGGCACTGTTACTTTTCCCACTTTGTGGAGGAGGAGGCAGAAGGTTGCAGGGACAGTAGATGCTATGCTCTCCTGGTGCAAGCCCTGGCATTGACTCCAAAGCTCCTGTGTTTGGTAACCATTACATCACCTCTCTTCCAGCTTGCAAACCCTCTATAAACTTCTCTCCCATTAAACAGATCCACAATCAACATCCTGGGTAGCTCAACCCTGATGAAAGAAAGAGAACTACTGGGAGTAGATTAAGGAGCATATTCCTGAAGTGCACAGAACAAAATAGGGCTTAAGAATACACAGTGCCCTTCCTCACCCTTTTTTATTTCTTTAATATTTTATATAGGAACTCATGATGTGGTTACTTAAATAACTGCATTAGTTTAGTCTGTCTACTTTTTAGAAAGCTAGTGTACTGGATCTGTTATTCTACAAGTATCCCAAGGTACATGCCAGTTTTCTTGGCTAAAATCTATTTAGAAATACCTAGATCTTCTACCTTAAATGCCCTTTCTTTTTCTGCAGGTTTTTACCCAAGAGAAATGTTTTCCTATAGGATCCAGGGGTTCCTTCATTTTAATCTTAATAGTGATATTTTAATTAACATGGAATAAGTCCAAGTTTGATTTTCTCTTGGCTGCTGCTTAGCTGATTAAAATTCTTTTCTAACAGCCTCTAAACACACACACACACACACACACACACACACACACACACACACATTTAAAAACTCTTGTGGCTCTCTCTTATAGGATAAGAAAAAATGTATATTAAGCTATTCTTTGAATGCTAATATCATTCATATCTCAGAATGAAAGTAATATTCCCATCACTAAATGAGACTTACTCTTTAAACTCATCATTCTTAGTCCTTAAGAAATCCTGCCTGGCCATCTTACAGCATTTGTTAAGTCTGCATTTTTGTCATCAATTTAGTGAGCTCTTATCATTAATTATAGCATGGAATCTAGTGATATAGTTAACATAAGTTGACCTGGTCACACGCAGTGATGATCATGTTCTCTTCCGAGGTCTTTGTTCTTAAGTCTGCATGAGCCATGTGCTAGTCTAGAAACACAAGTCCATTTGCTTTCATTACACACCCATACAATAGAGGAAGGGGGTAAACCTTACAGAACAGGGTTATAAAACATGTGCTCCCCGCAAGACATTCATGGCTTTGCCCTTCTAACATGCATTCCCTCAACTGTCTTCACAAATGCTATTAAAAATAGTTTAACATTTGTGATGTGGAAATATGTATATTTTGACAAATTTTAAATTATTTATCCAAAGAAATATAAATATCCTGTACAAAAAAAGTTAGCTTATTTTAAGACCTCTAGGGTGATAAATGAAATACATGAGTTTATTTTTGCTCTGTCTTTGAGTTACTATGTTCATATAAATTTGTGAATCTCTGTATATACATTTCTCCCTTTTTTAAAATTTCTGTGCTATCTGCTTTATTATATTATAATCAAATTTTAAGAGCTCTAACTCTTAAATAGATATAATTGAGAAATTCATGTTGTGACTGCTTTTGTCAGGTCATAGAAAAGACCAATAAATGACTGTGGCTGGGAGCTTGACCTGAAGGGGAACACAAGTTGTTTTCAGATGACATGAAAGCAATCAGTCCAGAGATGGGAAACATGGTGTCAGCATAGAATTAGGACCAGACGCAGCCATGGCTTCATGATTCGCCAATTACTTCCTGATCACCTGCTGTGTTTCTACTGATAAACCTTAGGTCTGTGATAGGAATGAGGCAAACTTGAATAGGGTTTTACAGAAGTAATCTCATCAAGAAATAAAATGACATTTTTACTGCTTTTGATATATTAGCTCAACGTTTCAAAAAGTGAAGTGCCGCATTGTTTTAGGAGGATTTTTAGCCTTCTTCCTAACCATCCCTAAATTTGTTACTTTCATAAGATGGCAAGTGAACATTTCCAAACACAGACACATCATCATAAGAAGGGTTTTATTTAAACTTTATGTTCTACTCAAAATGATATTTAAATACTGCTGATTCATCACTATGTTCCTTTCTCATCTCTTATCATCAAGGGCCTTTCTCCTAATTATTTAAAGGTCCAAGCAGCATATGGGTGAGGACCCACCCATATGCCCATCCAGTTGAGGTGTGTCAGGGTGGGGGGTGACTCTCTGATTTAAGCAGAATTGATTGGCTTTAGTGACTCAGAATCAAAATCTGGGTTTGGGTGGCAGACTTTAACTCATTTCATGCTGGATTTTGGAGACGTCTAAAGTGTTCTGTAGAAGGGACCAGAGTAATGAGAGGAGAGGAGATTGATGTTGCAGCTATTTATCACCTGGTACAGAAGTCTAATGTTCCAGTTACTGATAAGTCAGCCTGGTGCCGCCCTGTCTGACCCCTTGGTAAGATGACTTAACCTTAGTGAGAGGTGTGTTCTGCCAGGTACCTGCCACTGGGGACCAGACTCTGCTTCTGTCCTTGTGAGATGGTCTGCCTTCCACTTTGGTGCCTAACAGAGCAAGCAGTGACAACAGCTGACTCAAAATTTTCTCTGGGAGGGCAGGCTTTCTTCCTTCTCTGACAGAAATATGACAATATTTCTTAAAAAAAAAATACTTTATTCTACTTTACAATACTGTATTGGTTTTGCCATACCTTAACATGAATCAGCCACTGGTGTACACGATCTCCCAATGCCAAAGCCCCCTCCCACCTCCCACCCCATACTATCTCCCTGGATCATCCCGTGCACCAGCCCCAAGCATCCTGTATCCTGCATTGAACATAGACTGGTGCTTCGTTTCTTATATGACAGTATACATGTTTCAGTGCCATTCTCCCAAATCATCCCACCCTCTCCCTCTCCCTCAGAGGCCAAAAATCCGTTCTATACTTCTGTGTCTCTTTTGTTGTCTCACATACAGGGTCATCATTACTATCTTTCTAAATTCCATATATATGTGTCAGTATACTGTATTGGTGTTTTTCTTTCTGGCTTACTTCACTCTGTATAATCGGCTCCAGTTTCATCCATCTCATTAGAACTGAGTCAAATTTATTCTTTTTAAGGGCTGAGTAATACTCCATTGTGTATATGTACCACAGCTTTCTTATTCATTCATCTGCTGATGGACATCTAGGTTGTTTCCATGTCCTGGCAATTATAAACAATGCTGAAATGAACATTGGGGTACATGTCTCTTTCAATTCTGGTTTCCTCGGTGTGTATGCCCAGCAGTGGGATTGCTGGGTCATAAGGCAGTTCTATTTGCAACTTTTTAAGGAATCTCCCCACAGAGTAAATTTGCTGAACTTTTTGTGGTGTGTAGCAAAACATAATGACTAATAAGCATCTTATGAAATAGACTGCTTTCCTTAGCTGTACTTACCTTGTCTCATAAGATTGGAATGGCCTAAGCTTTACATACTATGTTGTCTCACATACAGGGTCATCATTACTATCTTTCTAAATTCCATATATATGTGTCAGTATACTGTATTGGTGTTTTTCTTTCTGGCTTACTTCACTCTGTATAATCGGCTCCAGTTTCATCCATCTCATTAGAACTGAGTCAAATTTATTCTTTTTAAGGGCTGAGTAATACTCCATTGTGTATATGTACCACAGCTTTCTTATTCATTCATCT
This sequence comes from Madoqua kirkii, assembly GCA_006408675.1. NCBI lineage: Eukaryota > Metazoa > Chordata > Mammalia > Artiodactyla > Bovidae > Madoqua > Madoqua kirkii. The sequence continues at coordinate 5,952 of SJYC01105648.1, read as the reverse complement.
GCTGATGGACATCTAGGTTGTTTCCATGTCCTGGCAATTATAAACAATGCTGAAATGAACATTGGGGTACATGTCTCTTTCAATTCTGGTTTCCTCGGTGTGTATGCCCAGCAGTGGGATTGCTGGGTCATAAGGCAGTTCTATTTGCAACTTTTTAAGGAATCTCCCCACAGAGTAAATTTGCTGAACTTTTTGTGGTGTGTAGCAAAACATAATGACTAATAAGCATCTTATGAAATAGACTGCTTTCCTTAGCTGTACTTACCTTGTCTCATAAGATTGGAATGGCCTAAGCTTTACATACTCTCCAGGTTTATCAAGAGCCTTTATTTACAAATGAAGAAGGCAATTTTTGGTTCATTTGTCTCACTCATTCAACAAATATTTATCGAGAAACATCTATGAACCAGACATTGTTCTGGAGATACAGCAGTGAGCAAAACAGGAAAAATCATCCTTACCCCAAGAGTCAAACCTGGTGGAAGCAACAATAAATAAGGTAAACAGGCCAATCCTGTAGTCTGTTAGAGAAAGATTAAACACTGACAGTAAATATCCCAGGTGGCACTAGTGGTAAAGAACCCACCTGCCAATGCAGAATACGCAAGAGATGTGGGTTCAATTCCTGAGTTGGGAAGACCCCCTGGAGTAGGAAATGGCAACCCACCACAGTTTTCTTGCCTGGAGAATCCCATGGACAGAGGAGCCTGGCAGGCTATGGTCCATAGGGTTGCAAAGAGTCAGACATGACTGAATTGACTTAGCACAAGCACATAAATTAAGCTAGGAAGAGAGACAGAAAGAGAGAGAGAGAGAGAGAATGTGTGTATGTGGTTGGGTGGGGGGAGGGAGTCAAGGAGGAGCTCACTGAGAAGTGATACTTGAGAAATGACGTGAAGAATATGAAAAGGTAAGATGGTAAGTTACAAAAAGAGCATTCCAGGGATAGGGAACAGCAAGGGCAACCATCCTGAGGTGGGAACACTCCTTCTGGCACATTCGGGGAGAAGTGTGAAGGCCAGTGTGGCTCACTCTGCTCCACACTTGAAGAAGGAGGTCAGAAAGATCTAGGTGCTGGGTCACTGATAACCTTAGAAGTCATTACAAGGACTTTGGCTTTTCTGTATCACTTGGGAAATTATTAGGGGGTGTTGGACAAAGTGCTTGCACCTGATTTTTTTTTAAGATTTATTTATGGCTGTGCTCCGTCTTGAGTTGCTGCATATGGGCCTTTTCCAGGTGGGCTGAGTGTGGGCTTCTCATTGCAGTGGTCCTCTTATCTCAGAGCATGGGCTCTAGGCACGTGGGCTTTGGTGGCTGTGGCACATGCGTTCAGTAGTTGCAGCCCATGGGCTCTCGAGCACTGGTTCAGTAGTTGTGGCACACAGGCTTAGCTGTTCCCTGGCATGCGGGATCTTCCCAGATCAGGGATTGAACTGGGGTCTACTGCTTTGACCAGGCAGATTCTTTACCACTGAGCCTCCAGGGAAGCCCCTTGATTTTTATCTTAACAAGTGCCTTCGCTGCTATGTTGCAGAAGGACTGCAGGGAAGCAGTGTGGAAGGAGCAATCCAGGGAGAAGGTTCTTAGTGGTGACTCAGACTCTGTGGTAGCAGTCGAACTGGCTGAGCCAACAGGAGGGACTTGATGTGCGGTGTGAGAGACGGGGGATAAGGAAGCATGACTCCACAAGTTCTGGCCTAAACAAATGGAAGAATGGCTTGCTTTTTACTGAAACAGGGAAGACTGTGAGAACAGGATTATTTTTAATGGGGGAGATGAAAGGAGGGATTATCAGGATCTTAGTTTAAGACATGCTGAGTTTGAAATGGGCTTTGACACTAAGTGAAGATCAGACAGAGGTCCAGGAAAGGAGACATAGTTTGGAATCACCAACATATAAATAATACAGAAAATAAATTATATAAATATTTATATAAATAAATACAGAAAATGTATATACAAGATCCAAGACCTGTAAATAATATAAATAATACAGAAATCCTAGAGATAGTGGAGATTACTAAGAGTGAGCACAGATATTAAAGAGAATACGTCCGAGGACTAGATGAAAAGGACCCACACAGAAATAAAAGTTCACATGTATGCAGAATAAGGATATAGTATCCTGGATGTAAGAAAAAGGAGACTTACATACCAGCTATGTAATGCTGCTAGTATGTCCAATAAATGAGCTCATAGGAAGAACTGACTCATTGAAAGAGACCCTGATGCTATGAGGGATTGGGGGCAGGAGAAGGGGATGACAGAGGATGAGATGGCTGGATGGCATCACCGACTCAATGGACAGGAGTTTGGGTGAACTCCGGGAGTTGGTGATGGACAGGGAGGCCTGGTGTGCAAACCAGAGGTTCCTTTGACCCCTTCTCAGGTTTAATTAATCTGCTAGAACAGCTCACAGAATTCAGGGAAACACTTGCCTATATTTACCTGTTCTTTAAGGGATATGATAGAGGATATAGGTGAACATGTAGATGGAAGAGACATATAGGACAAGGTCTGTGGGAAGAGGCATGGAGCTTGCAATGACCTGCCCAGGTATTGCACTCTCCTAGCAGCTCCACATGAGCATCAACCCGGAAGCCCTCTGAACTCCATACTTTTGTGATTTTATGGCAGCCTCAGCACACAGGCATGACCAGTCATTAACTCCATTTTCAGCCCTTCTCCTTTCTCAAGACAGTGAGGGCAGGGCTGAAAATTTCAGGCTTCTAATTGTGACTTCCACATGACAAGCCCTCATTCAGGAGGCCTCCAGAGTTGCCTCATTACAACAAAAGATACTCCTATCACCCAGGAAACTGCAAGGTTTCAGGAGCTCTGTGTCAGGAACCAGAGTCCAAGACCAATATTAGAACAAGAGATGATTCTAGTGTTCTTGTCACTTAGGAAAGTTCAAGGGTTTTAGGAGCTTTGTGCCAGCAACAGGGACAGAGACCTTTATGTTTTTCTATTATCTCACAGACAGGAATAGTTTTAATGGATCAAAGATTGAGAGAAGTCTGATTGGAGGGGTTCAAATGGCAGATGAGAAATGGGAGAAAAAAATTATGAATAACTCTTTTAAGCAGGTTTGTTGTAAAGGGCAAGAGCAAGATGACATGGCAGGGGGCCAGGAGGCACTGGCCAGCCTGCTGACAGTCACATGCTGTGAGTGTGAGCGTCAGCTGTGTATAGAGTCAAGGACCTCAGATGACCTTGCTTTTGGTAAACATATAGATTTTTGAAATGTTTGCCATTGATGTATTGTGCTAAAAAGAGAAAGATCAAGCCAGTCTCAATGTACAAATATTATTCTCTTTTTACTTCTGACTTTACTCCAGTAGTTTCCTCTAGATTTTTCTTTGGAAGCTAGTTTTTATGAGTCACGTACATTTTAATTAGTTGTTTATATGCCTGCCTCCCATTCTAGCCTGACTTTCTTGAGAAGGACCATGTTTTATTTTTCTTTACATATCCGTTTCTGGCACATGGCAGATACTCTGTAAATGCTTTCTGACTGTTAAGCTCCATGTTGGCATGTGATGTGTTGGAATGGAAAGGTCAGTGTCTTCCTAAAGCCTGCTGTTCATTTTTGAATGAAGATTCCATTTGGTTGTTTTGTTTTCTATAGCGTTCCTATGGAGCAGGCAGGATGAGGACGGGTTCTCTGCAGCTCAGCAGCACTTCTGCTGGGAATTCATCTTTGAAAAGGACAAAGCGAAAAGCACCTTCCCCGCCCTCGAAAACAGTCCTGCTGCAAAGCGATGAGAACAGTCATGTGACTGGTAATATTAATTTTCCCATTAACATTACATTTGTGCTGTGTTTTCTTTAGACAACAGAGATGATGTTATAAATTATGTATTTTTATTAAATAATAACAGTACTTAAACTTAACTTTTAATTAATTGATTTTATTAGCAATACTTAGATAGCCCCTGATTATTCTCACCACCTTTGAAAAATCTGCAACCTAACAAAGTGTAAAACTGTACAGCTCCATGATCCTAAAATGAGCATATTATAATTTATGAGTCTATTGAGATACTGTCTTTCCAGGATTGACTACATGTAGGATTGGGAATCTAACCAGATTTAGCTGTATCAGAGCTAGTCAAGTAAAGTGGTTTCTAACGAGGTTAGAGGTATCTCTTTCTGAATTATGTAAATGTCACTAAATTAAGCTAGTAAGGAATTGTTTCATTGGTGAATGCGACCTGCCTGCTTATAAGTTATGTCTCTTCTGTCCTCTAGCCACGCAGTCAGTACCTGCAGTTCCTACCGACAGTGGTGTGGAAGTGAGCTCTTCTGAGGGCCTGTCCAGCCCAGGTATGACACCCTGTTTTCATCTTGTAACCACTGAGAAAGAACTTCCAGGAGAGCTGGGGAATGAAGTTAGAAGCTATTTGTAATGCTCTGTACATGAAGGAGATACAGATACTTTGACTCCATTTCCTACCAGGGAGGGGCTTCCCTGGTAGCCCAGTTGGTAAAGTCTGCCCACAGTGCACGAGATATGGGTTCAGTCTCTGGTTGAGAAGATCAGAGAAGGAAATGGCAACTCATTCCAGTATTCTTGCCTGGAAAATTCCATTGTCAGAGGAGCCTGGTGGCTATAGTACATGGGGTCACAGAGTCGGATATGACTGAGTGGCTAACACCCACATCATACAGTATGAAATGAAAAATATTCCCCTCCTGAGCTCAGAGCATGAAATACAGCAATCGGAATTTTAATTCTGTGATGATACCCTGAGTACTTTTCCTATAGGTCTCCTGCTTTTCCTTATGCAATGTCAGGTTGCCATTTATTAATCTTCTCCCCGAGAGGAACAACACATCTTAGTTAGGAATGTACCTTGGTGTGTTCAGAAGAAGACTTATATGAAGGTATAAAGTATCATTCTTTATTCAGCTCTCACAGATGTGAATTCATAGTGTCCTAATCTAATGATAAAAATTTACTGTGAACTGTTTATTGTTATATGGTTTTATTTTGAATTTTCTCTAAATAAGTAAAATTCCAGTAAAAAAATTTCAGCCTAATATTAGTTTCTAATATTTTAAATAACAGCTATTTAGTAGCTATTATAGGTATGATAAAATTTCTTCTTCCTTAGACTTAGTTAGATATAAATGAAAATGATAAAAATAAACTATTACTATGTCAGTACTTTAACATGGAGATCATTGGATAGGTATAAAAATTGCTTAATATAACTACTTAATTTTTATAATTGATGTTCACAAATACAGAAAAACTCCTGAATAATCCTTAGGTGATCCTTAGGAATTTAAGATTTTGACATAGAATTCTCCTTTCCTCTGTGATTAAAAACATTATCATAGGTAACTAGTAATGCTTGTTCTCAAGTCTTACCCAGAGTAATATCAATAAAACGATTCTGTTTCACATGGAAATTTATTAAATAATATCAAACTAAATAAATGAAATCAGAGGATTTCTAAAGTATTAGAGAAAAGTGGCTGCTCTTTGAACTCTGCTTCATAGCTCTTTCTCTTTCTGGTCCTTCCCCACTCCCCCCTAATTTCTCTCTTATTTAATGTATGGCTAATTGTGAGGCGACAAATATAATTTCTTCCAAAATGCTTCTCGGTCTCTGCTTGCTTAATTCTGTTTTCTAAGTGCCATCCCACCGATTTTACTTCTTTGGCAGAAGCCTCCCTCGGCCCTGGGAACGAACAGTGCGCTGTGTCCCAGCTGCCCGCCGAAGCCCCCGTCTCGGGGTGCCCTGGAATGCCGGAGGCTGCTGCCACATCTCTGCCCTGTAAGTTACCTGGCCTTTCTCCAGTCTCTAAAAATGAAAGTGAAAACAACAACTCATGTAACAACCACAATAGTGTCTGATACCTGTCTCTTATACACATCTCTGCTGCTCTGGGGACTGCCTTCTCCCCAGCCCCCTGGCGGGGAGGCCCTGTTGAGGC
>SJYC01105646.1:0-10450 GCA_006408675.1 Madoqua kirkii | reverse complement strand
AAACCTGTTCCTCTGCCCAAGAGTCAGTTAGCAACACTGAATCTGAAAACTCTGAAAACGTTTGGTGCCCCACGACCATTCTCCAGCTCTGCTCCTTCACCGTTTGCCCTCGCTGTGGTGAAACGGTCACAGTCTTTCAGCAAAAGCCCTACAGAGTCATGCAGTGAGGAGGTCAAGGGCGCCTCTGCCAGAACTCCAACTGATGCCGAGAAAGGGAAGATTCCTTCTGTAAATACATCTGGGAACATGCCACAACTAGGTGTGAGTGATAAGGTAAATGTAACCTTTTAGAAAATAGAGGCTTCTTATACAACATGACTTAAATGGGTTTAACAAGCATGTGTGTTACTTAATTCATAATCTGCAATCAAGATGCTGTAGGGGAGAAAAAAATGAGTAGTAATACATACAATCTGATTATTTACTCTCAGTCATTACAATTCATATAATTTAATCAGATATTACTATAAGGTCATTATATAATCACCTCATTAGCAAATATTTAAAGTTTCTTTACTCATACATTTGTATACTGTACTATAGTTCTGACTAGTTTTCGGTGTTTTGCTTATCACAGTTTCTTGAAAACTTTCCTGGATATTCTGGTTTATTTTCTTCTCCAATTCTCCATAATAGCAAAATAAATTGTTTTAATTATATAAAAACATAAAACATCTCAGCTCTGCACTTTGTCATATACACTCAACCTGAGCTTACCAAATATTGTTATATATAATTTAAATTAAAATCAGTTTATATATGTAATTTTCTTTTTTTAATATAAATTTCTTTTAATTGGAGGCTAATTACTTTATAATATTGTAGTGGTTTTTGCCATACATCAACATGAATCCACCACGGGTATACACGTGTTTCACACCTGAACCTCCCTCCCACCTCCCTCCCCATACCATCCCTCCGGATCATCCCAGTGCACCAAGCATCCAGTATTATGCATTGAACCTGGACTGGCAATTCATTTCACATATGATATTATACATGTTTCAATGCCATTCTCCCAAATCACCCCACCCTCTCCCTCTCCCACAAAGTCCAAAAGACTGTTCTATACATATGTGTATCTTTTGCTGTCTTGCATACAAGGTTATCATCACCATTTTTCTAAATTCCATATGTATGCGTTAGTATACTGTATTGGTGTTTTTCTTTCTGGCTTACTACTCTGTACAATAGGCTCCAGCTTCATCCACCTCATTAGAACTAATTCAAATGTATTCTTTTTAATGGCTGAGTAACATTCCATTGTGTATATGTACCACAGCTTTCTTATCCATTTGTCTGCTGATGGACATCTAGGTTGCTTCCATGTCCTGAGTTCAGTTCAGTTGCGTCCGACTCTCTGTGACCCCAAGAACTGTAGCACGTCAGGCCTCCCTGTCCATCACCAACTCCCGGAGTTCACTCAGACTCACGTCCATCGAGTCAGTGATGCCATCCAGCCATCTCATCCTCTGTCATCCCCTTTTCCTCCTGCCCCCAATCCCTCCCACTATTAGAGTCTTTTCCAATGAGTCAGCTCTTTGCATGAGGTGGCCAAAGTACTGGAGTTTCAGCCTCAGCATCAGTCCTTCCAATGAACACCAGGACTGATCTCCAAATGGACTGGTTGGATCTCCTTGCAGTCCAAGGGACTCTCAAGAGTCTTCTCCAACACCACAGTTCAAAAGCATCAATTCTTGGGCACTCAGCCTTCTTCACAGTCCAACTCTCACATCCATACATGACTACTGGGAAAACCATAGCCTTGACTAGATGGACCTTTGTTGGCCAAGTAATGTCTCTGCTTTTGAATATGCTATCTAGGTTGGTAATAACTTTCCTTCCAATGAGTAAGTTACTTTTAATTTCATGGCTATAGTCACCATCTGCAGTGATTTTGGAGCCCCCCCAAAATAAAGTCGCCACTGTTTCCTCATGTATTTCCCATGAAGTTGTGGGGCCAGATTCCATGATCTTAGTTTTCTGAATGCTGAGCTTTAAGTCAACTTTTTCAGTCTACACTTTCACTTTCATCAAGAGGCTTTTTGGTTCCTCTTCACTTTCTGCCGTAAGGGTGGTGTCATCTGCACATCTGACCTTAGTGATGTACAGAAGGAGAATTTGTTAACTTCATGTTGGATCAACTAAATGATATAATTTACTAGATTCAAGTAGTATAGTTAGAGGATGCAATTCACAGTATGAATTATGATAATCTTCATGCAATTAAAAAAATACATTGTGTACTTTTTCTGATAGTGTTTAAAGAATACTTTCATATTTGTATGACAGTTCCAGAAGTATTTTATGCTACTTTTTCAAACATGCCCAGAGTAACAGAACATTAACCATGTTGCCAAGTAAAGACTTTTCCATAATTTAAAGCAATATTTACCTTGAAAAATATTTCTTTATAGTTTGCATTTTTGTTTATTACTTTGATATATCAGGAAGAGATATATGATCTAGAGATTAATTCTTTACTTGGGAGCAAAGCCTGTGTTTTTTTCTTAGATTGGAATACCGTTTCTAAACAACAGAAGCTTGATTTAGATAATAGTTTTTGAGCCATTGCCTGAGTTCTGTTTAACTCATCTTTTATAAAGATATTTATTTGGCAGTTTGAAAAAGACATTTTTAAGATTGTTTGAACACAGTTGCCAGTGAAATCAGTTACTAAATATTCCTTTCTAAGAAGTTTAATTAAAATTTTGATTCTTAAATTTCTAATATTTATTTTCAGTATCATGGGAAAAATAAAACATGGGCATCACTTTGTCCCAGTGACTTCCAGAAAGACAAAATAAGCTGTTACATAGTCATTCAGTTCAGTTCAGTCTCTCAGTTGTGTCCGACTCTTTGCAACCCCATGAATCGCAGCACACCAGGCCTCCCTGTCCATCACCATCTCCCAGAGTTCACTCCTTTATTAGAAGATGTGTTAGGTTCAACCAGTATGAAATTGCCAATATTTGTCCATTTGTACCATCAAAAATAACTTCATAATACTATATATTGGAACTATGAAAATGGGTTTGTTTTTGTTTTTTTTTTTAAGTCTGTAGATTTTTATTATTACTTTGTCTCTTCTAACTGACTCTATTGGAGAAATCAGCATTATTTCATTTACTCAAGGAGAGTAAAATTACCGCTGCACTGTGGAACAGAGACATATCACTTTTCTTCCTTAGCCTGCTGAGTTCAAAATGAGGGAAAGTAAGGCCCTTATCTTTCAGCTGAGCCTGACATCAGATATAACTCAGTGGATGAAGAAATAGTTTAAAGCACCAGTGTAGCAAATGGGGGTTCTTAAAGAGCTGTTGATGATGAAAGTTTTGAACATTGGCCCATTCTTCGCCTGGTATTCATATACCTTTCACATTTATTTTACAGGAAAATAACTCTGTGCATAATGAACAGAATCCTCAAATACCATCTCCAACTGACTGCCCATCGTTCACCCTTAAGAGACAAAGTTCTTCGACATTCCAAAGCTCTGACCCAGAACAGATCCGACAGAGTTTGCTGACTGCAATTCGTTCTGGAGAGGCTGCTGCCAAATTGAAAAGGGTAAGTTTTCTTTATCAGATGGCTGACATTGGGTTTATTTTCAACACTGTCAAACTAATACTTAGGGGAAATTGTTTTCCAGCTTTTAAATATGAATAGGGAAGATGCCAGAAGTTCCTCTTTTATAAGTCAAGGGTCATTTTTGAAGTATAAGCTGAGAGAGTCCAGAGTGTTACACATCCTTAAAACTATGTCAGGTCTATTTTCCAAACATGGGCCAGGTGCAGAAAGCAAGTTTTGCTCATTATTATATAACTATATATAGAAAGTGCCCTGGACTCTTATTTTAAGAAACTCTGTTAGCACAGCAAGAAAGACTCTTTTGGAAAGAAAGTCCCTCCTTTACTCCAGAAAAGCTGCGCTATTGTAAGAGCCTGCAAGTTTTCAGTCCTGGCTCCTATAGTAATCAGCTACTACTGCACTGATTGGCTGGTTAAGGGGGGAGGAGTTTTAGAGGCTAAACTAAAAAAATGTAGGGAAAATCTAGGGAATTTAGATGATACCTAATGCAGAAATTCAAGTTTTAATAATGCACTGCCAGAGTCTAGCTTCAGCTGACATGTGAGAGAGCAAGGTAACACCCTCTGTTCTCGGGTAAACACCAGAAAACATCACAGGGAGTTATTACAGATGAGTTTCCTCTCTCTGTCGCCCTCATCCTCTGAAACAGGATGTAGTGAAGCCTTAAGCCTGGCATCGTGACTTGGACTTCCCAGAGGCTGCAGTCTCTCCTAAATGTCGTTCTTGTTCCCCTTAGTCATCTTGGTTGCAAGTTCCTCAACACCAAGACAAGAAAAGTACCCATTATTTCACTGACTCCCTAGGCATTTCATTTTGTGAATGCTTTTCTAATCATTTTAGAAGCTATTTAGAGAAAAGAGACTTGTTGAGCAAATCACTGAACTCAACAAAAATGAAATTTGCGAAAGAACAGGAATGCTGCAAAGATAGAAAAAGGGGAAGGCATTTGTGAGTGTCAGTCAGCTTTCTAGGGGGTTTCAGTGGAGCCCTGAGTGACGGCCATTTGCCCAGAGGACTTAGCGTTCCCATCTGGGCACACATGGTGGGTGACAAGGCAAAATATTGTGTGCTGTCAGGAGTGGAGGAAACACAAAGGAATAATTCAGTGGGGTAGGTCCGAATTTCGTAGATTATTTGTAGAATTTGAGTTTAGTCCCAGGCAGCAAACAACAGCAGCAAAAAAGGGATATTGAAATCGGTATTCCAAAAAAGGAATATTGAAATTGGTATAAAGGTCATGACATTTATACTTTTGGGGGGAAATATGTTCCTGTAAATAAATTGTACATTCTCACTCATGAAAATAATTCTATTTCTAATTCTGTTTCTAATCTTATAAAGTAAGGATAGAGTTTCAAAGTTCTCAAATCAATAAATTTGATAAGCATTTTTTAAAAACAGAAAAATACCAAACACTGTACTAGATACTGAGGATACAAAACTGAGTCAAATGAAGCCTCTGCCTTCTGGGTGTTCAGAGCCAGGGACTGAGAACAGTAGTTCCTCACGCTCACGGCAAAATAGGAAATAACTGCGGTATTTTTGTATTAAATCAGTGGATGTATTATTAATAATCAGTTTCAATGAACTAATTGTAGAAAATAATGCATTAAGTTGGAAATGCCTTTTAGGCCAACAGAATCATACAGGCAGGCAGCTGTATACTTGGTGTGTTATGGGCCCTGATTTGGCAGTCTCTTCACAGATAAAGCTCTCATTGCTTCCAGAATGAGCTGGATGTGAATCAACAAAGAAAGCAGGCCCTAAATGATGATCCTATAATTGTATCCTATTTATTACTCATTACTTTAGGTTCTATTGAATCTAAATTTTATCTCTTTCGTAGGAGGTTATTGATAGCTCTGACTCTCTATAATGCCAGCTCCTAAATTCTGTTTAATGAAAATCCCTTACATAATCCTTTTTCTTCCTCTAAAGAAAGACATGGGGTCTAGTGGAGTTTATCATATCTATATGCCATGATTAACATCTTCACTTCTAGTTATAGATGCTAAAAATGTGTTTCAATGTGCCAAGACTCAAGAATATTTTTTGTAATAGCTCCAAATACATATAACCTTAATATCCAAAAATGGTAGAATAAATAGTGGTATATTTAAAGCATGGACTATCAAATGGCAATAAATTAGATAAGATATATTAAAGATAACAATGTAGATAGAGATATAAATAAAAGATATGCGTAAAGTTGACAGCATGCAAAACTAAATTATATAGTGATACATGCATCCTAAGTGTTGGGAAATAATTACAAAAGTCACAATAGGGTTACTTCCAGAGGGGAAGGAAAAGGGTTGTTAGAGGTTTATTGGAGCAAGACTGGAATACAATTTAAGAGGGAACCAAAAAAATTAGTAATCAGGATAAATATTGTTTCTTTCTTTTTGAAGATAAATATGTCTTAATGCAATATTTTTAAATATAAAAATTAATGCAAAAATCCATGATAAAGTCAAAATTTTAAATAAAGACAAGATCAGGAGGGAGCTGGAGGTATTCTTTCTCTTGACCTGGGTGGTGGGCTACATATATGTCTGCTTTTATTGCGCTGTTCAATGCACGTCTCTGTACATGTATTATATTTCAAAAAATTGCAGAAGGTGGTAGAAACAGACACAAGGCTCTAATTTCTTACGCTCTTCTCCTTTCTTACGCTAATTTCTTTCTTGTGCTTAAGTCCCATATTTCTGTGCTGTTCTGAACATGTCTCTTGGTTTGTTTTAAATTCTAACATTTCTTTTATAGAACAACAGTTATAGTGCCAAACAAAATCAGTGATTTTGACAGTGGGTTTAGACTGTTCATCAGAAAGTTGGCTCTGTGTTTGCCTGTATCTTGGCACCAAATGTTCACTTTAAGTCCAGGTACCAACCTGCCTTATGGCTCTTGTTCATACTGGAGCAATTAACCTTCATTATATAGTTGGTTCACATTAGAACAATTATCTAGTTGATAGCTCTAGTGTAAATGTAGTCATGAATTTTCATGTTTCTGAAGGCTTTTTTCCCCCCTGTACCTTACCCCCATCTCAACCTGCATATAATCATGGTGATTTGTCTTGTCTTCATATAAAGCATTACTACATCCAGCACAGTATTTTATAAAATGTGTTTGATGTTAAGACATACATACGTGTTTTTGTGCTGAGTTGCTCAGTTGTGTTGGATTCTTTGCGACCCTATGAACTGTAACCTGCTAGACCCCTCTGTCCATGGGATTTCCCAGGCAAGAATACAAGAATGGGTTGCCATTCCCTACTCCCAGAAGCTGTACAGTGCAGCCAAAAAAAAAAAAAAAAGACTACACAGAATTTGTGTGAAAGAACCATAGCTTATTTGCTCCTTATTGGTAGATATTGAACTGGATTCTAGTTTTTTACCCTATAAATGATGTTACAATGAGCATCTTTATTTGTAGATATTTAGAGTCATCTTGTATCTTTTTTAAATGCTTAAACCAAATTTTCTTTTACTTTACAAAGAATGTGAGAACTGCAGTTTTGGCAAGAATTACAAAAATAACCCCTCACACACAGACTTTTCAGACCAGGACTGCATAGCAAAAAGCCATTACCTGTCTGTTGGCTGCACTTGGAAAGTAATCCCCCATGAGTACTGAAAAGCATGCAGACAAGTGTTCTTCCTCTGGTAGCAACTTTTTTCCTGAGCTGTTTTGTTTCAGGTGGATGATTATCAACCATACTACTCTGTCCTGGGTTCCTAAGATACTCAAGAATATTGATTAGTTTGGATTACTTATCTTTGTTTAGTAAAAGGCAACAAATGAAGCACCAGGAAACCAAAGCCAACTAAATTTGCCAATTTTATTTTCCTTTCCACTAACTTACTCTGTTGCTAGGCAGAATTGGCCCTTTTGTACTTCAGTTCTCCGCTTGAGAGAAGGGGATAATGTTTGGTTAGGAAGCTAAGATAGTCAAATTATAATCAAGAGATAAATCAATTTTCTTAAAATATTGTTATATTTTACATGTAATATTTTAAAATACTATACCTGCTTACTATATAGAATCCAGATAATTTTCTTCTATATTCTTATAAATAATGTTGGAATTTCAAGCTATTTAGGAAATTTTGATTTAGCATTTTTTATTTACTTACAGCTTGTAAACAGGAAACTTTGCCATAGAATTTTGGAACTTAGGAATGTATTTGCAGTTTTGGCAAAACAGTCACAGGTTTGACATTTTTAGCCCTTCAAATGAAGGCATTTTAAAAACCAAAGCTATTTTTTCTTATAAATAAGGGGTACCTGGGAGAGAGTAACTTCAAGTTAATATCATCAATATGAAAATTACAGAATTCATTGCTCTGTGGGATTCACCATGTTTTTCTACATTCTCCAATGTACTTTGAGGGAACCAGAATTAATCTAGCTAAAAATGCGCTTTAACAGCTTGGCCTGCAGTCTGTTTATGCTCTTGTCCTTTGAGTTGATTTGGTAATTTTGTAAAGAGTAAGATGTGTTAATGGATTATTTAACTTATTTGTTGTGGAAATAACTAATTTTTAATTTCATGGTAGAATGAACATTTATTCTTGATTATTTGAAATTTATTGAATGACATGAAATGTTAGTATTAAGCAGAAATTAAAATGTTGGTAATTGATGAAAATTCACAGTTAGACAGCTGTCCAATTTTACATTGATTGCTGCAAAGTGTGTTTCTTTCTCTTAGGTTACAGTTCAATCAAATACAATATATGTGAATGGAAAGTCAAGACTCAGCCGTTCTCTGTCCCTTGATTCCCCGGGTAACCATTAAATGTTGCCCTGCCATGCCGCACTTCACCACCCCTGCTGCACAGAACAACTTCATACTGATGGAGAATGTTAGCAAATGTATATTGAGATATACACTAATATATTATCTATTAAAGCATAAGAATTTGTGCTGTGACTTTTAATGCCAAAAGAAGAATTATCAGAATTTATAATTTATAATAATGTTTGGCCTTTTTTGCCTTAAGAACTGAATATGCTGCTTCAGAACTTTAAGACAAGGTGTTGATAACTCATTTTTTCAAATGAGAAATAGTCACTTTTTGTTGATTTCACTTATTTTCCACTTATTAACACATTATCTACAATGGTGACTTAGACAAAAGGATAAATTAGGATTCAGACTTATTTATGTGACACCTAAATAGCTAGGCATACATAGATCTGACATTTGCTGCCTCAACGTTACAGTTTAATTGGAAATGTTTTTCAGTTTAATTGGAAATGTTTTTAAGTTATATTAAAGCTTGTTTGTGCTGAAAGTTTGATCTAGAAAACTAATGATATCAATAAATATATTCAGTTTAACAGTTAATTTCAATGATGAATCACTTAGTGTGCAGGTCTTATCTTGCACACTCTTTATGTAATTACAAAATCAGTGTCAAGTTTAACAAAAAGCTCATAGTATTTTAATATTTTATTAACATGGACACTTAAGTTTTTTAATCTTTAGAACTTAAGTTGCTCAAGGAGAATTTTAAATATTTTCTGTATATAGTTATAACATTATTGTCACACAGATTTTGCACATTTTATGTGCCAGAAGCCTTAAAATTCTTCCTGTGAAAATGTTGATATATTGTGACAGTTATTTCAAATTCGATATGTAGAGAAGAATAGAGGTTAGTTTATGTCCATATTGGAAAACTTTAAAAGATTACTTGGAGGTTTCAGAAATCCTGGTTTTAATTATGGTGGTAAAGTCATTATGTAGTTCAGATGCTAATATTCTAAATAATATATATTTACATTAAAGTTAAAATTGTTAAGCAAAACAATGCCTAACCTGTTGGCTTGTAACGATTCTGGGATCTGAAGCTTGTTGATGTTCTCTTCCTACCTGAAGAATTTAATTGCTTGCTTATTCTAAATGCCTTGTCAAACAAACTGATGTTACATTAGTTACTGGGATATCTGCCTCTTTGGAAAATATGTTGATTTTTCCCCTGTTTAATAAAAGCAAGTTATATATTTGGGATGCTTTTTTAAATGAAGTGTGTGTCAATCAGGTATTTCTACATTTCATCTGATTTCATCTCCATCAGCCAGTAAACATTATACTGAGACCATGCATTCATCAGGGCGCTCTAGTATACATAAGCCCACATGTTCAAACTCCAAAAACCGCTACACCACCACAACTAGTATACAAGCCCACACATTCTAACTTCAAAATGCATAACATGCTTGGCAGAGTTTCTGACACAGCAAAAGTACACATTAAGTTAAATACTGCTGCTATTACCTTGAATCAGACTTGAAGAGACCTACATATATGGAAACCCGTTACATCATTATAAACCAATAGGGAAAGGAGTGACTTTTTTGAAAAACTGTGTTTGATTATCCTCTTGGAAAATAATAAATTTGGATTCATACCTCAAACTATGAACAAATATATTTGAGTTAAAGTTTTGAGATTAATATTTTAAAACTTAACATATTCACAACATTTTTCAGACCACAGAATAGGCAAATTATTTAAGACAAAGGCACAGTCATAAAAGATATACATTTACAAATATTAAAATGTATAGGTACATTAAGTACTATAAAAGTAAAAAAGTAATCCACAAAGTATTTATTGTATATAAGGATTTATAAAAATGTAAAAATCCCTAAGATTCATGAAACTACCCAATAGAAATATGCACACATTGAAAACAAAGGTATTTCTTACAAGAGTAAATCTGAAAGGCTAATAAACATATGGAAAAAATACTCTGCACTAATAATCAAGGAAACACAAGTTACAAACCCAAAGAAGTGTACCACATCACACCCAAAATGTAAGTTTCAAAACAGCAAATGTTGT
>SJYC01105642.1:0-21037 GCA_006408675.1 Madoqua kirkii | reverse complement strand
AAAACAGACCGACTGAACATCTAACACATAGGCAGATGAAAAGACACGGTAATTGCAAACAAAAGTCCACTAGAAGGAATCAACAGTAGACCAGGTGATACAGAGGAACCTATCAGTGAGCTGAAAAACTGAGTAGTGGGCATCACTGCCTTTGAAGAAAGAAAAGAAAATGAAAACAAGTGAGCACAGCTTGAGAGAGCCTTGGGAAAACATCAAGTTCACTAATATTTGCATTTTAGAAGTCCCAGGAAGATAAGAGAGAGAAAGGACATAGAGAACATATCTGAAGACATAATGGCTGAAAACGCTCCTAACCTGGGGAAAAAAACAGTCATCAAGTTTAGAAAGTACAGAAACTAGAACTTTTTCTAACAGTATACATAAAAATAAACTCAAAATGGATTAAAGACCTAAATGTAAGATCTAATAATATAAAACTACCAAAGGAAAACATAACCAGAACACTCTGACATAAACTGCAGCAATATCCACCTCCTGAGGTAATAAAAAGTAACCAAATGGTACTTAATTAAATTTAAAAGCTTTCAAAGCAAAGGAATTCATAAACAAAAAGACAAACCACAGAATGAAAGAAAATATTTTCAAGTGAAGCAGCTGACAAGGAATTAACCTCCAAAATATAAAAACAATTCATATATCTCTATGTCAAAAAACAAAACCCAATCAAAATTCAGCAGAAGATCTAAATAGGCATTTTTCCACAGAAGACATACAGATGGCAAAAAAACACATGAAAAGATGCTCAACATCACTAATCATTAGAGAACTGCAAATCAAAGCTACAATGAATTATCATCGCACAGTAGTTAATGTTCATTTTCAAGAAGTGTAGAAACAGTAAATGCAGGAGAAGGTGTGGAGAGAAGGAAACCCTCCTGCACTCGTAGAGGGAATGTGACTGGTAGCCACTATAAAAAATAAAACTATCATATGATCCAGCAATCACTACTACTGGGCGTATATGCAAAGAAGTATTAATTCAAAATTATATATGTACACCAATATTCATTGTAGTACTATTTATAATAGCCAAGACATAGAGACAAGTTATTTGTCCACTGACAGAGCAGTAGTTAAAGATGTGGGATATATACAACAGAACATTACTCAGCTATAAAAAGAATGAAATTATGCCATTGTAGCAACATGAATGGATCCAGAGATTATCATACTAAGTGAAGTAAAAGACAGAGAAAAGACAAGTACCATATAATATCACATAAAAAAAGACACAAATGAACTTATTTATAAAATCAAAACAGACACACAGACTTTGAATACAAATTTATGGTTACCATATTGGAAAGGTGGAAGGAGGAATAAATTAGGTGTCTAGGATTAACATACACACACACTACCATATATAAAAGAGATAATCAACAGCACCTAATGTATAGTGTAGGAGATGCTACTCAATATTTTGTAATAAACTATATGGGAAAAGTCTGAAAAAAAAGATGGATATTTGCACATGGATGACTGAATCAATTTGCTATACACCTGAAACTAACAATCATATTTTAATACAAAATAGGAATTAAATGTTTAAAGAGGATAATCCTCATATACTGTTAGTGGTAATATAATTTGTGTAGCCACTGTGGAAAACAGTATGGAGGTTTCCCACAAAACCACAAATAAAACTATCATACTACTCAACAATTTCACTCCATGGTATGTATCCTAAAAAAAAAAAAAAAAAAGAAAGAAAAAAGATACTTGTTTGAAAAGGTACAAGCACCTCAATGTTCACACTGGTGAACACCTCACCTTCACACCTTAGTGTTCACATCAACATTCCCTGGTGGCTCAGTGGTAAAGAATCTGCCTGCCAATGCAAGAGACGCAGGTTTGACCCCTGGGTTGGGAAGATCCCCTGGAGAAGGAAATGGTAAGCCACTCCAGTATTCTTCCCTGGGAAGTCCCATGGACAGAGGAGCCTGGAGAGCTACAGACCATGGGGTCCTCAAGAGTCGGACACAACTTAGCAACAGCAACAATAACAATGTTCATGGTTATCTTCACAGCATTATTTACAATTGCCAAGACTTTGTGAACCAACCTGTATCCAGCAACAGATGATGAATAAAGGAGACGTGGAAAGCTACATAAAAATCAAATAATAAAATTTTGCCATCTGCAGCAACATGGATGAATGGATGGACTTGGAGGGCATTATGCTAAGTGAAATGTCAAATGGAAAAAGAAAAGTGGTGTAAAATATCACTTACACATGGAATCTAAAAATGCAAATTAGTGAATATAACAAAAAAGAAACAGACTCAGATACATAGATATATAGAACAACCTAGTCATTACTAGGCAGAGAAGGCAATGGCACCCCACTCAATACTCTTGCCTGGAAAATCCATGGACGGAGGAGCCTGGTAGGCTGCAGTCCATGGGGTCGCTAAGAGTCAGACACGACTGAGTGACTTCACTTTCACTTTTCTCTTTCATGCATTGGAGAAGGAAAAGGCAGCCCACTCCAGTGTTCTTGCCTGGAGAATCCCAGGGGCGGCGGAGCCTGGTGGGCTGCAGTCTATGGGGTCGCAGAGAGTCGGCACGACTGAAGCGACTTAGCAGCAGCAGCAGTCATTACCAGGAGGGAGTAAGAAGGGTGGAAAGAGCACGATATATTGGAAAAAACGGGATATTCTGAGAGTATATGAAATTGTGTGTGTGAAACTTGGGAGAACTGTTTTGGAAAACTGTTTAAAAGCATTATAGAATTTAAAGACACTTTCATCCAGTAAAAAATAAAATAAGATATTCTGCTAACGTCCTCATTAACCTCAGCATCATTCATATGATAATCATTATGCTAAGTTACTTCAGTCGTGTCTGACTCTGTGCGACCCCATAGACTGCAGCCCACCAGGCTCCGCGGTCCCTGGGATTCTCCAGGCAAGAACACTGGAGTGGGTTGCCATTTCCTTCTCCAACTCATGAAAGTGAAAAGTGAAAGTGAAGCCACTCAGTCGTGTCCGACCCTCAGCGATCCCATGGACTACAGCCTTCCAGGCTCCTCTGTCCATAGGATTCTCCAGGCAAGAACACTGGAGTGGGGTGCCATTGCCTTCTCTGATAATCATTATAATGACTGATAAATCTAATAGGGGGTTATCTGGATTATAATTACACATGATTATTCAAATTTTCCTACATGTTTGAAGTTATTCATAATATAAAGTTGGGGAACAAATTATTGAGATATTCTGATAATAGTGAACAGCTGCACTATGCACAAGTTGGGAAGGAGAGTTTAATTTGTGGTCATTTGTTCCTTCCACCAATGAAGAATTTTAGGCAAGTCATAGGAGATGTTGTGATGCAAGCATTAACTTGGCAAAAGCAACTAGCTACTAGCAAAGTTTATTGAACAGTTTTATTGTTAAGTCTTAACTAAAAAAGATACACTTCAGGATTTGATTAAATATAGCATTATCTATGAGAGGGAGGACAGAAATAAGGAAAATAAAATTTGAGAGAGAGCATGATGAAGATGACAGAGGGGTAGGACATGGAGCTTATCTCCTGCCACAAGTACATCAAAAATATAGCTACATGTGGCACCTGATATATGAGCACCCCAATACATAAAAACTAACAGACCTAAAGGGAGAAGTTGACAGAAATACAATAGTGGTAGGAGACTTTTACACTTCACTCACATCAATGGACAGATTTTCTAGACAGAAAATCCATAAAGCAACAGAGACCCTAAATGATACAACAGGTCAGTTTGACTTACCTGATACTTTCAAAATAAATATAGAATTACCATAGGATCCAGTAATCCCACTCCCGGGTGTATATCTGGACAAAAATATAATTGAAAAAGATATATGTACCACTGTGTTCATAACCACACTATTCACAGTAGCCCCAACATGAAAACAACCTGAGTGTCTACTGGCAGATGAATGTATAAAGAGATGTGGTACATACATATGATGGAATATTACTCAGCCATAAAATGAATGATGTCATTTGCAGCAACTAGAGATTATCATACTAAGTGAAGTCAGAAAGAGAAAGAGAAATGCCATATGATATCACTTAATGTGGAATCAAAAATATGACACAAATGAATCTATCTACAAAATAGAAACAGACTCAACTCACAGACTCCAAGGACAAAGGAGAAGCTGCAACAAATGATAGAGGTGCAATCACATTAAAATCCAATCCCATATGCACTGTGAGGGGGACCCACAAACTGAAGAACAAGAATAGCAAAGAAGTTTCTTGCACTGTTGCAAAGGCTCTAGGACCCCCGTAAGATTTCTTGACCTGAGGATCCAGCAAAGCAACTGGAAATACCCAGAGAATCCAACTTTGAAGGTCAGTGGATTTGATTAGAGAACATCCACAGGGACTAGAGTAAACAGAGACTCTTGGTACAAACAAAACCTTGTGTGCACCAGGAATCATGGGAAAGGAGCAGTGACCCCACATGAGACTGAACCAGACCTGCCTGCAAGTGTTTGAGGGCCTCCTGCAGAGATGTGGGTTGGGAGTGGCCTCCTGAAGGGAAACGGGCACCGGCAGCAGCAGGACTAGCAGGCCCATGTTGGCATAAGTCCTTTTGGGGGTCGCCTTTTAGCCCTACCACAGAGCCTGTAGACTCTGGGACTGGGTCACCTCAGGCCAAACAACAAACAGGAAGGGAGCACAGCCCCACCCATCCGCAGAAAACTGGATTAAAGATTTACTGAGCATGGCCAGCCCACCAGAGCAAGAATTTTCCCCCACAGCTTGTCCCTCCATCAGGAAACACTCACAGGCCTCTTAGCCTCATCCATCAGAGGGCAAAGAGAAGAAGTAAAAACTATAATTCCACAGCCTCCAAAATAAAAACTACAATCAGAGAAAGCAAACCAAAATGGTCACGTGGATCACAGCCTTGTGTAACTCATTGAAGCTATACGCCATGCAGGGCCATCCGAGACAGACGATCATGGTGTAGAGTTCTGACAAACATGGTCCGCTGGAGAAGGGAATGGTAAACCACTTCAGAATTCTTGCCTCGAGAACCCTGTGAATATGAAAAGGCAAAACCTCGCTCTGTTTTTGCAAGATGACCTTTAGAGACTTTAGTCAATGGGCTCCCTGGCATTCTGGTTGAGTTGGGTTGAGCTAATGAGAGACTCTGCCAAACACTGAAGGGACGGGTTGAGAGTGAGGTCAGGGTTTTTAGTGAGATCAGCTCCCTCTCTGCCAGGCTGTCGATTGGTGGAGTTCTATGAAAAGCTAGAGCTCTGTTGGGTAATCCTCTCCTGCAGCTGCAGCTGCCCTCTTCAGGTTCCAGTAATTCCTCCCTCTGCCTTCCTCTTCAAGGATGGGATGGCCAGGGCTCCCTGCCCTTGCTAGAGCTAGCATGCTTCATCATCCCATAATAGTTCCTTTATTTAACTTTCCTCAATTACACAACTTGACCTTGTTCCTGCCAGGACCCTTATTGGTACAACCTAAAACTCAACAATTTCACTCTCAGGCACACACCCAAGAGAAACGAAAGCAGGAATGCCTTCCAGGAGACATGTTCAAGAATGTCCGCAACACACTTGGCACACACGGGTAACAGCAAAACAGAAAACAAGGAGGGGTGGGATCAAAGCTAACTGTGATATATTTGCAACCTATTATACAAAAGTGAAAACTAACCAACCGTAAGATATGCAGCAACACAGACGAGTCTTAGTAACCACATGTTGAGGAAAACAGTTTGAAGCAAGCCATAGAAGGCAAACCAGAGCATGATAACCTTTTACAAAACTGAAGATTATCATATATGCTAAAACATTTTAAGAATGAGGCATGACAAACACCAAATTTAGGACTGTGGTTAGCTCTGAGAGAGAGGAAAAGGGTAAGATTAGGGTAGACAAAGAGGACACAGGTAGGTTATTAGGATTACTATCTTGTTATGAATTAGATGGCAGGTTCAGGGGTGAAAATAAATTGGTTTAATAAAAACAAACCTATAATTTACTAATGTTAAAACACGAAAGCAGGTTTCATGAAGAGTGAAGAGTTTCAAATTTATCCTCTAATCTTCTGAAGTTTTTGAGCAGAAAAGTGACATCCCTACACATTTATGTTAATCTGCTGGACGCAGACAACAGTAGAAATTCAGAAGTTAGCAATGGCATTCTGGTCCTGCAATCACAGCAGGAGCATCAGAAGGAACAAGACACAGGGCTAACTAAGCGCTGCTAGTATTCTTGGTGGAAACACAAGAGGCCAAAACAAAGGAAGACTGAAGTAGGAGGCCAAGAGTTAATTTCCCAGGATAGGTTTTTTGTCGCAGAATTTTGAAGCCAGAATTTTGAATATCATCTTCTAAAGAGATGTGAAGAATTTTAAATTTCTGATGCTGTCTCTATAAGTGGCTAAATTTATGCTAAATAAACTGAATGGCTTTATTTCTTGGGCTCTTTCCAGTCCTACTGAGTGGGAATTGAATTCAAGGGTAACGTGACACCATAAATCGCCAGTGAATTTTAGCTACATCTGCTAGATCAGTTATGTCTACCTGGCTGATGCTATTATCCAAACGGGTGTTTTTTTGCATTTTTGTTTCTAATTGAGAAGAATACTATTAAAAGATATAAAGGGACCTACCAGCAGAAAAACTGAAAGAAACCCTATTTCAAATAAGTTGTCATTGCTTGAATGTCAATCGTCCTTAAATTTTGAACATACTTTCATAACCAAGATTTCTCTTAAAACTTTAAATAGTATCCTGTTTGCTACATTCAACAAAAACTAATATATCTTATTAGTGAATTCAATCCTGTGGGTTGACTGTTAATCCCAGTACTCTATTTATACAACTTTTTTCAACTTTATTTCCTATTTTTATCTCGTCCTTCAACTGCAGTAATAGTTCAGGGTTGCCTATTTTTAGTGCACTCAAGTACCACAGGGCAGAAATGCTTTAACACTCCGCTGTATAACCACGGCAGTCCCAGGCTGCAGCTTCCCTCGTAGCAGGCGGCCTGTGCTCATGTCATCTGTGTCTTCCAACTCAAAGGGTGAGTGTGAATTTTCCTATTTGCCCAAAGAATACCCGTGCTGTAGCAAGAAGAAAAAAGAGCAATAAAATATTTTGATGACCCTGTATTGGAGAGGAGACCTCAAAAATCTTATCTAAAAATAAGACATTCAATATCAATGCCAAAGGTCAAGTAAATCATTTTTAGTAAACCTAGGACTTTTGATTGTGTCCAGGATTGATCTGGGGAATCCTTGTATAAGAATTGTTTTATTCTTTAAGAAAAAAAAAAAATCAGAAAAAAAAGCCTGACTTCTTGCAGAATCTGACCATTTTCTTTTTTAAATCCTTATGAGCAGTCGGTGGAACAAGCTGACCTTCAGTTAAATATGAGTGTACAATCTGCCTCAAATGTCTGGGTAGGGCCAAAATGCTAAGCGTACTTAGGGGTATCTGGTTAATGTTAGTGCAGATTATCCAAATCAGCTCCTTCCTAGAAGGCTGAGACTTGAATGAGAAGATGTGACTGTAGCTGTGACGTGGAGCTTCTGAGCGAGACGAGGACGGTTGGATGATGGGGTTGTGTGTTTCCTTCTTGGCACTCAGGCTCCCCATGCCATCTGCTGCTGAATGGAAGAGACAACTGGGCTCCCCCTCAACAAACCTTGGCTCATGCACTCTTCATTTTCTCTCAGAAGAAAATGTCTTTATTAGGACAAAGGTCTCTGGAGCATCGCAGAGATTTACGGCTCAAGAAATGTAGCAAACCATTGGGAATTAGGATTGCTTTCTTGAAATTGTGTGTGTGTGTGTGTGTGTGTGTGTGTGTGTGTGTGTGCGTGCTAGTCTCTCAGCTGTGTCTGACTCTGTGATCCCATGGACTGTAGCTCCCCAGGCCCCTCTGTCCGTGGGATTCTCTAGGCAACAATACTGCTGTGGGTAGCTATTCCTTTCTCCAGGGAATCTTCCTGACCCAGGGATGGAACCAGGTTTCTCGCATTGCAGGCAGATTCTTTACTGTCTTGAGCCACCCTTTTGAAACTTTAAATGGTCATAAAGCAATGAAAAGTGGGAAAATAAATTATTCTGAGGATGCCTGCCCAACACAATGGTCCTTATGTGAAATTCCATTTGCTACTCACTTGAAAGTGTATGATTAATCCTAAAAATATCAAAGATTTTGAGACTCAGTCACCATGGAGGGTGTGGAATAGCAAAATGAACTGTGGTTCTCTTGGTTGCAAACAAGACAATAACACATGAACATTTGGAGATATGTTATTTCTACGTGATATTATTCATGTTGTACTTCCCTTAGCACTTAACAATTGTAGCTTAAAGTTATTTATCCAATTGTTTACTATTTTTCAATTACTAACTTGTTCTCCATGAGAGAAAAAAATCATACCTAGTTTATCTTCCATCCATAGTCCACAACACCTAATAATAACAGCAGCAGTTAACATTTTGCCCTGATCATATGCTCTTCTAAATGCTTTGACATTAATTCTTTAATCTAACAATAGATATTTTCACCTCCAATCTTACAAACAAGGACACTAAAGAACAATTTACCAAAAGACCACATCTAGTAGGTAGAAAACCAGAACATAAACCAGGTACCCTGACTTCAGACTCCCCATTCTCCTTTATTACCTGTCATATTATGCAAGTGATAAGTACTGGTTAAAAGCATGAATGAGCAATTCAGTAAACAGCTTTCTAAAATCTTGGCTGAGTGAGAAACGGATCATTTGAATTTTTCTCTTCTCTCATTAGAAATATTGATCCGCCTCTCTACAAATGTAAGAAAATGATAGCCAATTTATTGAGAGCTTAATAATGACAATAACCTAACTTCAATCTTGATACAACCACTGAAGAATTCCCTCAAATTCTAGAGACAGGAAATTTGAGTAATTGAGGTTAAATTTACTCAAAGCTGTCTTGATTTCCACTAAAACATATTCTGCCAGAAGTATATACAAGTACATTAAGAAGCACAGAAACCTTTCATAGTATTTTTACAAGTGGTTTACAAACAGAATTGCTATAAATGAGTTAGTTTATTGATTTTTAAAATCCTCCTCCCTACTCTCTAAAATATAGCTCTAATCAAGTCACCACCTCTTCCAAGGCCTTTGATTATTCCCTCTATAGAGAGGGACTCCAAATGGTCAGTTTCTTCAGACTCCAATTCACTGTGTATTTTACACTTGGCTTAATTACTACTTGTCTCCATTTTAAAAGATTTTCCAGGGGAATGGATGAATTTCATTGTTTCAAAAAATTCTTCAAGTATAAGAAATAACTCAGTCGATAAAGAATTTGCCTGCAATGTAGGAGACTCAGGTTTGACCCCTGGATCAGGAAGATTCTCCTAGAGAAGGAAATGGCAACCCACTCTAGTATTCTTGCCTGGGAAATTCCATGGACAGGCTACTGTCTGTTGGGTTGCAAGAGCTGGATACAACTTAGCAATTAAATCACCACCAATGAATACATTTGAGAGTTTCAAAATTCTACTTCATGATAAGTATAGTAACATTTTACTGAGGAGAGATCTTACTGCTTTTGTTAAAATTAGTTTAATTCAGGAGTATGGAGGGCCTCAGACCCTGGAGAAAGAAAAGGCAACTCACTAGAGTATTCTTGCCTGGAGAATCCCATGGAAAGAGCTTGGCAGATTACAGTCCATGGGGTGACATATAGTTGGACATGACTGAGCGACTAAAGAGCAAACAGGGCCTCAGAAGGAAAGGAGGCTTGCATTCTGAACTGGGACACCAGAGAGCTGAATTCTAGGCCTGTAATGCTACTAACTTACCAGGAGACCTTACCCAGGCCATTAATTTCTCAGAACCTCAATTACTTCATTAGTAAAACTAAGATTCTATGACATGACCCTTATCGCTTCCAGAGAACATATACTTTTAAAATAAATGACAGAAGTACTATGAATTTAATAGTAACATTCTAAAGGAGTCATTTTTAAGGGGAAATAAAACACCATTCTTTCTTGAAATCTAGAGTCCATCTAAGTGATACTGTTTCTCTATGAAGAAATAGAATGAGCTATGGTGAGGTGACTTTTGCAAATGATCTCATTCAGGAGGTACCGAGGGGACAGAGACTTGTCATTGCCAAGTAAGTCACATTTAAATTCCCTCAAGCCTTGAGAAATAATGTAAGGGAAAGTGCAAAAATAGCACAGTCATTCCTCTGGACCAAGTCGACTCCGAGGCCTCCTGAGAGTGCCGCAGCTGTGTATCCATCTATATGCAAAGAGAAATTATAAGAATCCTCTATATTTGGCATACGGTGCTCTTCTATACACCAGTGTGCTTGTCTATCAGTGTATTTTATGCTGAGCCTTTCAGTAAGGAAAGATCCACCGTGCACACTGCCGCACACACAGCTACATACATGGAAGATGCTCTATTTTTCCCTTGCAAGATGGAAAACTGCAAGAGCACAGAGCCACACTGAACCACCCAGAATGAAACTAGAGGCAGCTGTATCTGATTGAAACTGTGGCGAGAACTGAGATTGACAGGGTTGCAGGGCTAGAAGGTTAATGAGTCCACAGTCCTGCCTCCAGGCAGAACTGTCCTGACCCATTCCAGGCAAATGACAGCTCAGCCTCAGGAAAAAAAAAGAAGAAAAAAAAAACTTCATAAGACACTTCAGTAACATATTCCATTGTCTAAAATGTCCTTATCCTCATAAAGTTCTGAAAGCAATATAAGTCCACGCTCCTGTTTAAGCTCCCTGTTGACAGATCTATAGAATAATAAAATTGACAGAAACATCGATGATGAGAGCCTTTGAGCTGAGTCACAGAACTGGTTGTATCTTCTCGAAGACCTCGAGCAGGGAATAATTAGCACATCTGTGGACTCTGGTTCTAGTTACAGTAACATTATGGTTCTAACTATTTGTTTTCTATAAATCAGATCTAGGATTTATCATACATCGATAAATGAAATTTTGCTTTGCAATTTATACCAAGAATCATAAATTTAGCAAAAACCATCTAAACTGAAACATGTAATCGAGAAATAGGCTCTTACATAAAAAAGCAAAGGAAATACAGTCTGGTAAGCAAATAGACACATTTTGTTATAGTTTTCCAATTTATGGATCTGCTTATATATAATGCTTCTTATAGATTACTGCCTCTTATGTCTCTGGGCCCTAGGATGATGAAAGTGTTGGTGGTATATATAAAGATGAGCGTAGGCCACTGGCAGATCAGGGTTCAAATGTCAAGTCTGCTGCCTGTCCTCTGGGTGACTGAGCAAGCTGCTGAACCTGATCCTTACTGCCCCTACCTGTAAGAGGAACTAATAATACCTATCTCACACTGGTCTTGGATGATAAACAGGGGAAATGCTGGTAAAAGCACACAGGACCTAACAGGCAGGAGAGTGTGTGTTAGTTGACACTAACCACGAATCTGATGTGCCACAGACTGCCTTTCTTGCCTCTTCTCCATTCGTTACAAGTTCTGGGAGAGAAGTGATGGAGGGTGGGACACACCTGCCTCCTCTGAGTGTCACCAGGCTGTGTTTCTGCTTTCATTTGGCCTCTCCTCTGTTGCTGATTCCCATGCAAATTCATCAAGGGCTTTCCCTTAGAGGCATTAGGGGCAATAGCAAGGAGACCTTACGATGCCAAGCTCAAGGCAATGCTGGATGTTAACTTGATTTTAATAAAATCTGTGTATGTGATGCTTGTGCTAAGAACAAGTAGATGGAATTCAGATTCTAAAACACTATATTCATTTTTAGAAAGCTGTAATAGAACTGCTTTGTGCAAAAGATAAAAAGACTGATTCAAAGATAGACTTCCTTTTTGGTTCACAAGAGTGAGCAATAAGAGGAACTATTTTCATTATGAAACAGAAATTCATTATGAAACAGAATCTGAAATATATTTAAATATGTAAAGTCTCATATTATCAGAGAAATATGCTCTTACTACATAAAACAGACAGAAGTACCCACTTCAGTGTTCTTGCCTGGAGAATCCCAGGGACGGGGGAGCCTGGTGGGCTGCCATCTCTGGGGTTGCACAGAGTCGGACATGACTGAAGCGACTTCAGCAGCAGCAGCAGCAGCAGCGGAAGTATTTTAAATCATCACTCCAACTTTATGATCCAGAAACCACTGATATTTGAGTACATTTTCTCTTTCTCTGCACATATTCTGACAGGTAGGACTGCTTTTAAGTTCTGCCACTTCCTAGTTAGCTGGTGTTGGGCATACTACTTAGTTTCTTTAAGCTTCTGTCATTGCATCTGAAAACTGGTATCAACTTCATAGTTACTGTGATGACTCATAAAGCATATGAAGCACTTAGCATTGTGCATGGTACATAATAAGCATTCAGTCGTGACAGCTATTGTAATTATTCTCTTTGTTATGTATTACTTTAAATGAAAAAATGACAGTTGGAGAGGAAATGAAGGTCACTAGGAAGCTACACAGCACAGTACAGAAAGATTTCTTGTGTAACAACATCAGAGACAATTTATTCAATGTTTCATTATGTGCTTCTAGACACTAGGATATCATTACTATAACAGATTCAATTCTTGTACCAGTCCTAAGACAAGTGGTATCACTATTTTCATTTTACAAATAAGCAAAATGAATCAAAGACAGGTTAAGTAATATGCAAAACCTCATAGCTAAGTGACAAAGCTAGGGTTTGAACGCAATCCATCTAGTTCCAGGGTCCATTCTTATAAACTGCTGGGTGGCAAGTCCTGTATTTGCCCAGCCTTAAGACTGAAGAAAAAGCCCAGAGTAAGCGACAGAGACATCAATGGTTTAAGGGGTAGAGGGATCTTAATAAGTAAGGTTGTACAATCTACTGTGCACAGATGGGAGGGACACGAAAGCAGTCTTCACTACTCAGGGAAGAAGAAGCTACCATTAACAGGGGGGATTGATGTCAGGTTGGCTCAGTTACCAGAGAGACCAGTACCTGGGCCGAGGGGCAAGCACTGCTGCTGCTGCTAAGTCGCTTCAGTCGTGTCCAACTCTATGCGACCCCATAGACGGCAGCCCACCAGGCTCCGCCGTCCCTGGGATTCTCCAGGCAAGAACACTGGAGTGGGATGCCATTTCTTTCTCCAATGCACAGTGAAAAGTGAAAGTGAAGCCACTCAGTCGTGCCCGACTCTTAGCGATCCCATGGACTGCAGTCTTCCAGGCTCCTTCATCCATGGGATTTTCCAGGCAAGAGTACTGGAGTGGGGTGCCATTGCCTTCTCTGAGGAGCAAGCACACAGGCTGTTAATTAGGCCCTATAGTTAAGAGAAGTAGATAGCCATGTGAGAGAAGCAGGGCCTGGTTAAGCAGAAAGCAAGAGAACAGCCATCTTGCATGGCCTGACTATACACTCATCCCTACACACATGCATAACTCTTATAGTCTGTGTCCACCCATCTTCCTGGATACCTCTGGAGTCAGGTATGTAGAGGTACATGGAAACCATACACCACATATACAGAATCAACAAACTGTAGCTAAAGAGTATTGAAAGGCCAAGAGATGGACAACTTGGGGGTCACATGCTTATCAAGTCAATTTTTCATGGAAGTCCAGAAGAGCATGACACAGTCCTCTCACTTTAGCAACTCAGCAATCATACTTGTTTTGCAGTGAAGCCACCTATTCATAAACAGATTCTCTCTTCTCAGACTAAGGATGAAATGCAAGATGTTTAACAGGCACAATACAGGGGAGATCATGACCACTAAGCAAAATACAAGCAGTAACAGCCTTCTGAGCAACGTCAGCCCTGCCTGTGGTGTTCATCCTGGCCTGCAGGGCCACCTCGCCTGTCCACTCACAGTGCTGACAGCTGGTGCTGAACACTAGAGAAGCGATGAGACAGACCGCATGGTAACATAAGGGTGCCTTTCTCTGGTAGAGAGCCTGGAGTAGCTGCTTTACTAGGTGGGGCCCGGCAGGAGACAGGTGAGATCTGTAGCAGCAAACTGAAACCACCAAGGCCTTACCTGCCAGTCCCAGTGCCATTTTACAATGTGTTCCGCTGGGGCTAGATCTTGTGGCAAGGGCAAAGCAAGTTAGTGTCCTCATCAGTAACCAGCAGTCATCCTTTGGTGGTCGGTAGTCAAACTCAGATTGCCTGGACCAGCTGCTTGTGGGTCAACACGGCAACAGAATGGTGATGGGACCACACATGGGGAGAAAGGGTTTCCCGTCTCAGTATTAAGTAGCCTGGCAGAAGTGGGGTTCTAAGGAAGGTGGAAATACCAGTGTAGGTCATTTTTATTGGCCCATTCCTGAATTCATGACCAAGAAAAGTGGATCTCTTGGTTTTTATCAATGTTTACAGTAGCTGGGGGCGGGGCATATCATGCATAGCTATTCTAGATACCAAATAATGGTTTTTGGATTGCTAGATAACCAGGATAGGCCTCCATCTGTTATATGGTAGGCTACATTTAGCTGTTGTTTCATCACACTACATCGTCGCTCTGCCCTTTTGCATAGCTGGGACCTGAAGCCCAAGAATGCTCTAATTATTTTGCCATTGTCACAGGCCCCTAACAAACCCTTCCAAGTAACAAGCCATTCCAATTTATAAGCCTATCCCTGAGTTAATATCCCTAAAGACTGTGTCTGTAATTGCTTAGGGGTGGTGCGTTAGGGGTATGCTCAACATAGTTGGCAAAGAATCTACCAGTAATGCAGACCACCAAGATCCCCTGGAGCAGGAAATGGCAACTTCAGGATTCTCGCCTGGCAAATCCCATGGACAGAGGAGCCTGGCAGGCTACAGTCCATGGGGTCACAAGAGTCGGAAGTGACTTAGTGACTAAACCACCACCGCCACCCCTAGAAAACAGCCATGTATATGAGAACCCAGGTCCTGCATTTTGTCTGTATTCATCAGCCATTCCTGTGCACAAGCATGGGGGCTGCTACTTTTCAACTGGCAAGAGACTCTGAGTTTAACAGGATTTCATCGACATAATGGAATAAAAAGACACCTTTCATGGTAAACAGTGGCCACAGGGTTTCACATGCTGGAGGTGGGGGGCTACCTTGCAACTTTCTTTCTCTGTCCTTATTTCCCAACATCTTGGAATTTACGGTAATTTTCTTGGCCACTCGGCTGGCTCACCAATTGTTGGGCTGCAAGTGTTGTTCAGTTCAGTTACTCAGTTGTGTCTGACTCTTTGCGACCCCATGGACTGCAGCACGCCAGGCTTCCCTATCCATCACCAACTCCCAGAGTTCACTCAAACTCATGTCCATTGAGTCAGTGATGGCATCCAACCATCTCATCCTCTGTCATCCCTTTCTCTTCCCACCTTCAATCTTTCCCATCATCAGGGTCTTTTAAATAAGTCAGTTCTTCGCATCAGGCAGCCAAAATACTGGAATTTCAGCTTCAGCATCAGTCCTTCCAGTGAATATTCAGGACTGATCTCCTTTAGGATGGACTGGTTGGATCTCCTTGCAGTCCAAGGGACTCTCAAGAGTCTCCTTCAACACCACAGTTCAAAAGCATCAATTCTTCAGTGCTCAACTTTCTTTATGGTCCAACTCTCACATTCATATGTGACCAGTGGAAAAACCACAGCTTTGACTAAGACTGACCTTTGTTGGACTTGCCCAGTTTTAAGACTGAAGAAACAGTCTGTAGTTATGACAGAGACACCAATGGCTTAAGGGACAGGAGCTCTTACTTGTCTGGAGTGAAGTCCTGGAGCAGCACCCCACTGTGTGCTGTGTGAGGCAGCCAGCGAGCAAGAAACGCCAGCAACCTTTGCTACCTGGGGGTGGGAGTGGGGGGTAGGAAGCCTCCGTTTATAGGAGAATTGATGTCAGGTTGGTTCAGTTACCAGGGAGACCAGCAGCTGAGGCAAGGGGGCAAGCACGCAGGCAGTTAATTAGGTTCCATGATTAACAGGATTGGATATTCATGTGAGAGAAGCAGAGCCTGGTTGAGCAGGGGGGCGTACAGAGGCAATAGTTCTCTGGTTGAGCAGAGAATAAGAGAACAGCCATCTTGACTGGCCTGACCATACATAAATGGATATAGTAGAGTTTAATATTGAGCAGATATTTTTGTTAATGTTACAGTTTAAGTCAAATGCTATAAAAAGACCTTAATTTTTTACAATTTAATTGCAATTAATTAGAAAAGGACCAGATAAATAACTACCAGGAAAAGAATTAGATAGATGCCCTATTCTTTAAGAAAGAATGTTTTGCAATGTTCCTAAGTGACTTATTACACCCATCCAGAGAAGCTACAGGGCCTCAGAGTTGATCTGTCTCTTCTGAAACTTTGTAGGTAGCTAGAAATGGTTAGGCAGCAAGCAGTGTTCTTGGAAAAATAGATTTGTATTACCCTTGGAAACAGACTGTGTTGCAAGAAAGTTTTTGGCATGAAAGGAGACTGAGTATACACAGTTGTCTCTCAGATGGTGTGGGTTTGGAAACATAAGTGGACAAGCCAAACCCTTAAGTCTTTCTTTTCCTTTGAATTGAATTCCAGAATGTGTTTTTTATGTTACTATGTAGCATTTGTGTTTATCCTTATTTATTCCTGCATAATATTTCTTTGAGTGGATGTAACAACAGCTATTGAATGAAAACAAGAACCTTCAGTCATTCCAAACTAAGTTAAAAGTTCCATTCTTTTCATGTCCATTTACTTATCCCTTTTGGATAGTAGAGGAAAAAAAAAATCCCAAAGCATGTGTGTGGTTAAATGATGAAGCAAAATTGCTGTGAACTTTTGGAGAAAATGGATATGTTCAGACACTGCTGGTCAAAGTATAAATTGGTATATTCCTTTTAGAAAACAACTTGGCAACATTTACAAAGTGCACTATAAATGTTCATAATATTTGGCACAGTTCCTCCTATTCCTGGGAATTTATCCTAAGGCAATAATTAAAAAGGAAAAAAACTCATAAATGGAGAGAGAATTCAAATATAGTGTCAATTATAAATAAAACCTAAGGAGCATACTGATTGTTCAACAATAGAGAAATAGACAAGTAAACAATATGGAATATTTCATTCCCTCAAACAATGATAAATATAAACTGCATAATAACATAGAAAAATAGCATGTTAAAAATCAGAGCACTAAATGATCTGTTTACTTTGATTATACCATGTGATGCAAATAAACTAGAAGGTTAACATTGAATAATGGAATCAATGGTGTTAAAATAGGAATAAGGATTAGGTGATTTTTTTTTTCTTTTTAAATTTCTTAAATTGTTGATTGAGATACGCAAGAGAATATAAGATAAATAATGGAGAGTTTTCTTTGCCATTAGAAGAATAGAGAGAGCTTTCTTTTCCCACCCCCAGTGACAGAAACCAACCAAACACACCAAAACTGGAAAGAAAAAAACAAACATTTAAAAAACTCCTTGCCATTCGCCTCCAAGGAAAGCTATTATGTTTAGAGCTTACACTTCTGAAATAGCCACTCTGGTGAGAAAAGAGACTGAGAACAGTCTTCTGGAGAGGGTCTTCAATTTGTAGCGAACTTTGAGATATCTTACTCTTGGACTTCCCTGGTGGTTCAGTGGTTAAGTATCTGCCTGCCAGTGCAGTGGACATGGATTAAATCTCTGGTCTAGGACGATCCCACAGGCCTTGGCGCAACTAACCCCATGCTCCACAACTTCTGAGACCATGTTATAGGTCTGTGTTCCACAAGAGAAGCCACCTCAGTGAGAAGCTGAGCTCTGCAGCTCGAGAGTAGCCCCCACTCAGGGCGACTAAAGAAAGCTGGTGAACAGCGACAGACCCCGAGGAGCCGGAAAGAAACAAATAAATGGGTACATAAGTAAATAAGTAAAAGAGATCATTCCCTTCTTGCCTCCTTCTTTCCTTCCCTCTTTCTTCCTTTTCTTCCTTCAACTACAGCAGATGTTTATATTGCTCCCTTTTTTTTCCTCTTACAAATTTCTTTTCAATATGGCTTTAAGGCTCCCTTTTCAATACTAAATGTTTTTTCTTTACCCTCCATCTTGATATAATTATTTTATCCTTTATTTCTATATGTTATTTACAGTTAATTCACTAATGTACTTTTATTCTCACCCTCTTTTGTGTCTGTGTGCTTTGTGTGTATGTGTGTGCTTAAAGATATCCTGGCTGACTAGCTATAATTTCATTTTCAGTAGTGGACATAAATAAAGGTTAATTCAACTCTAGCCCTTAAACAGCACTTCATGGTTAAGTGGTTATGGCTAAGTTTATGGTTATGGTTAACTTTCTCAGAAGAACTAAACAACAATAGCTTCATGTCATTAAGAACATCTTCTAATTATTCCTGTCTTCTATTCGAAGTTTGTTACAAACAGAGTAAATGCTTTAAATTTCTTTATATTAGGTTGGTGCAAAAGTAATTGCTGTTTTGCATTGCTGAACTTTGCTGTTTGACATGAGAATACATTCTTAAACAATTGTGGTTATGTTATACATCATTTTAATGCACATTTCTCACTTTATGTTTTTCTTCTAATGACATTACTTGCTGTTATATTTATCTTAGACAACAGAACTGATGTTAGACAAAAAACAAATTTGAGTGATTTTTTTTTTTTTTAATTCACGTTCAAAATGGGTTGTAAAGCAGCAGAGACAACTTGCAACATCAACAACACGTTTGGCCCAGGAACTGCTAATGAACGTACAGTGCAGTGGTGGGTCAAGAAGTTTTGCCAAGGAGATAAGAGCCTTGAAGATGAGGAGTACAGTGGCCAGCCATTGGAAGTTGACAGTGACCAAGTGAGAGGATCATAGCAGCCAATCCTCTTACAACTACACGAGAAGTTGCCGAAGAACTCAATGTCGACCATTCTTCAGTTGTTTGGCATTTGAAGCAAATTGGAAAGGTGATAAAAGCTCAATAAATGGGTGCCTCACGAGCTGCCCCCCAAAAAAATCCTTGTTTTGAAGTGTTGTCTTCTCTTATTTTACGCAAACAACAATGAACCATTTCTTGATTGGAACCATTTCTCGATTGGATTGTTATATGCGAGGAAGAGTGGCTTTTACCAAGATCAGCTCAGTTGCTGGATTGAGAAGAAGCTCCAAAGCATGTCCCAAAGCCAAAGTACATAAAAAAAAAGTTCAAAAAAAGTTCACGGTCACTGTTCTGTGGTCTGCTGCCGGCCTGATCCACTATAGCTTTCTGATTCCGGCAAAACCAATGTATCTGAGAAGTATGCTCAGCAAATCGTTGAGATGCACCAGAAACTGAATCGCCTGTAGCCGGCATTGGTCAACAGAATGGGCCCAATTCTTCTCTGCAACAATGCCTGACCATACATCCCACAACAACACTTCAAAAGTTGAATGTATTGGGCTACAAAGTTTTGCCTCATCTGCCATATTCACCTGATCTCTTGCCAACCAACTAACAACACTTCAAGCATCTCAACAACTTTTTGCAGGGAAAATGCCTCCACAACCAGCAGGAGGCAGAAAATACTTTCCAAGAGTTCTTCAAATCCTGAAGCACAGATTTTTACGCTAGAAGAATAAACAAACTTATTTCTGTTGGCAAATATGTGTTGATTGTAATGGTTCCTATTTTGATTATTAAAAATGTGTTTGAGCCCAGTTATAATGATTTAAAATTCATGGTCTGAAACCACAATTACTTTTGTATCAACCTAATATTTACACAGTAAAAATAAATGCTTTGTGGGAAAATTAAGTGTACTTTCCTACTTGTTCTTAAAATAGCTTTTGTCACTTAGTGTATACAGTTTGTCATACAACTGAATAGTATTTCTGGTCTTCATTGGTGTTGGAGTAAACTAGCCAGGTATTTGTTGCTTAGTCTGTTTGCAATATTGTATTTTCATTCTGTGTTGCTAATGATTTATTTTCTGAGTTATTCATATTGAAACGTTTTCAGTCTAAGTGGATCAACTGCCCTAAAATACTTTTCAATTTGCTAAATATAAGTAAAAGTTAGACTTTTCACTTTGTTATGAAGTCTTGATTATAAGCAAAGACTCTAATTTGACTGTTTTCTTTGACTTAGTTCTTTTAGCATTTGAAAATGCCAGACAGTATTACAAAAACTTATGCTTCTCTAAATGAGAATGTAACACTGTTACATTTTCTGTTTCATTGCTTTTATAGATGACATATAAGTCAGATTTCTCTGTTTTCATAAGAGTACCTCTGAAGCTTAATTTAATCATCATAGGTGAACACTTAAGCAATGCCATCATGAAATGATATTCAAATACCTCACCTTCATTAAACAATCATCTGCCTACAATGCAGGAGAGCCAAGCTTCATCCCTGGGTCAGGAAGAGCCCCTGGAAAAGGAAGTTGCAACCCACTCCAGTACTCTTGCCTGGAAAATCCCACGGACAGAGAAGCCTGGTGGGCTACAATCCATGGTGTCACAAAGAGACAGACATAACTGAGCGACTTCACTTTCTCTCTTTCATTAAACATACCAAGAACCTATTATGCATTAGCTCAGTGTGGTGCCTAATAGAGAAGGAAATGGCAACCCACTCCAGCGTTCTTGCCTGGAGAATCCCAGGGACAGAGAAGCCTGATGGGCTCCCGTCTATGGGGTCACACAGAGTCGGACAGCAGCAGCAGCAGTGTGGTGCCTTGGAATAAATACAACAGGAAGGAAAACACTCTTGGCATCCTGTGCTTTTCTCTTGCAAAATAGGGAACTGAAAACTTCATAAAGCTTCCTTTAGGTGTAAACTGTCTAATTCATCTGATTGTTTTTATTTCAAGGATCATAAAAGATTACCCATTTTAGTAAATGAAAGGCTTTATAAAAAAAAAAGTAAGATATTTTAAGTGATACTGGATTCAATATCTAGAGTTTACCATGGTAGGCTATAACTAGTGAATGTTAAGAGTTATCTTTGAATATGACTAAAGATGTGTGTATTTCTATTTTCAAGCATTGGATAATACATGTGTATTGTACAAAGGAATTTA